>JAVQJL010050471.1:0-25084 GCA_036024295.1 Nannoperca obscura
TATCCGGGTCCGGGTCGCGGTGGCAGCAGACGAAGTAACATGGCCCACACCTCTCTGTCCTCAGCCAGGGCCTCCAACTCCTCTGGGGGGACCCCGAGGCGTTCCCAGGCCAGCCGAGAGACAAATCTCTCCAACGTGTCCTGGGTCTTCCCCGGAGCCTCCTCCCTATTGGACGTGCCTGGAAGGCCTCCCTAGGGAGTCGAGCAGGCGGCATCTTTACCAGGTGCCCGAACCACCTCAACTGACTCCTTTCGATGTGGAGGAGCAGCGGCTCTACTTTGAGTCCCTCCCGGATGTCTGTATTTCTCAGTCCCTGAGAGTGAACCCAGACACCCTACGAAGGAACCTCATTTCTGCCGCTTGTATCCGGGATCTTATTCTTTCGGTCACCACCCAAAGCTGGTAGGGTAGGATAGGAGGATAGGAACATAGATTGATTGGTAAATTGAGAGCCTTGCCTCCTGGCTTAGCTCCTTCTTCACCACGGCGGTCCGGTATAAAGCTTGTAGGACCTCGGACGCAGCACCGATCTGTCTATCAATCTCACACTCCATCTTACCCTCACCCGTGAACAAGACCCCGAGATACTTAAACTCCTCCGCTTGGGGCATAGACTCATCTCTAACCTGAAGGGAGCACTTTATAGGGATGTTAATGTTAAATGTTGTTTTGATATTGCCCATAATTTCGTACCTCTGACCTTGAAGAACAAGCCTGTCTGAGTCTGAGAACCCCTGTTAAAGATTTTTGTCTCCTCCTGAGCGGCTAACAACAGACTGCATAATGCAGCGCTGCATAATGATGGAAACATTCTGGGTGCAATTTATGAGGTGCAGATTTTTCAGATGCTATTTTATTACATCAGGAGAGAATCTACTGGGAATCAAGGCATTATTAAAACTGTTAACACTGCGTTTGTCAAAAGATACAAAATTATATTATTGGACTGCTGTCTTTCTTGTTTTAATAATGCCATTGCTCAATGGTCACATGGGATATATCCGCCTCCAGTGCTTACGAGAGAGAGATTGGGTGGAAACCAGTTAATACACACAATACATCATCGCCCTATTTCACTACAGTACACAAAACAGAATATTTATCTTGTACACATGCTTGCACCTTCATTCTCATGCAAACACACATCTGCAGATATCTCGAAAGCAACGTGCCTCTGTGTTAGGGGCAGATAAGGATACGGATCTGATCAGGAGCAGTGTAGAGTGGATTGTATTGTCTTGTTTGGGCTGTTGGATGGAACATATAGTCATCTCCCAGCCTGAGCTTCTGGCTGTTATTTTTCTCAGTTTCCTCTGCAATGCTCAGTTGTCATGTTTATGTCTCTGCTTCTCATGTACATGCTGATTGAGTTAAACCAGTGGATTTCTGTTTATTGCACATTTTGTCTCGATCTGATTGGCACATTTCAGTGTTTTCATTTCTTCCACCACAAAAGAAGAGCTGTCCTGTGTCTTTCTCCAACTCGTTCCCCCCTGTAGGCACAGAAGGACTGATGTTAATAATTTGGCTGCTGGATCATGTCCTGTAGACCCATATGGTTTCACTGGGTTGGATCAGGATTATTAATCGTGATCTGTTGCCTGCGAAAAATGAACGTGATCCTTGTATTACAGCAGCGTCTGGTGAGTGAAACGTCTTGAATACTTGAGCGCCAGTGTGTTTCCTGACTTTCCAGAGTCATCAGGTGATATCCTCTGCGACCTTTGTTGCAACTAGTGTCCCTGTGGACACTGAGTGAACATGATATATGTGGAGTGATATGATGTAAGTGAACAGTTCACTTATTTAGCAACTTAACAGTTCATCTGTTTTATTATTATCTATTTTTTCTTGCACCAAATGCAAGGCCCTTATACCCTGTGTGTCATGTACTTACATTACTGCAATGTCAGTGTTTCTTACAGCAATCTCACCAAGACAAATTAACCTACAGTGCATTTGTTTTACTTACAAATACCGCAATTGACAAATTGATTGACTCATTCAAGTGTGGGCATCCATTTACTTTGATCCTGGCTGACATCAGTCTCTAACTGATTCCAGTTTGGCTCTCATATCGGCATTCAGACTCTCTGTGAGCCAGCAGCTTGTATCAAATGCAGTTGTAAAAATAGATAAAGCTAGGATATCCCCCTGTTCTGACACTGAGGCATTCAATGGCCTGTGATGGACTATTTACATCATTGTTTTTGGCCCTCAGTTTGAGAAGCATGACTTGACGTTTGCCAACACCCATTACCCATTTCCCCTTTCCTCCACTTCGCTGTCAGTGCCCTGTGTGTGTACTTGTAAAATTCCCTTAAAATTACCTTATGAACTTTTTGACCACTTGTAGCGCTGTGGAGCAATGTTTTCCACAGGGTACCTTTTAGCTTTCTCTAGTTGTAGATTCAGAACCTAAAAAAATACCAATAATTGTAGCTGCAAACAGGAAATCTACAAAAAAAAATTATTGGAAAAATGGAAAAAGCAGGTTACAGTGTGTCTCTGAGTGCCTTGCTGTGAGTTCCAGGGGACGAGTCTAATTGCGGGTGTTGGAGACTGTAGGCGCTTGGACTCAGCATACTTTGTTGGATGGTGATGCTTCATGTGATGAACTTAGTTTGTAGTATTTTTCCTTTTGTTTTGTCACCAATCTCTTTTGTCTAGGGCTTTCAGTATCCTGACTCTGTTTTGGACTGTCTCATCCACATCATAGCTAAATGTGGCATTGAGTAGCCAAAGTATCATCACACCACTGACCTACCAACCTACCCTTCTGGGCTACTTTGGGAAACAGGCTTGTGTTCTTACAGGACTTGGGTATGATTGGTTAGAAATAGCTCATGTGGTTAGTTGTGTCAGAGTTTCTTATTTTCTTAGAAAGTTTCTGTCACAATCAATGTTTATATTGTTTATTTATTGTCTGTACTACTGTATTTTAAAAAGCTATTTTTCTTTTCATGTTAATAAGACTTTAGAATGTATACTTCTCATCAGTCTTTTCTTGCAGGCACACACTTTACAACCCATGCTGACTACAATATATAGGTTGCAGAAGTCTTTAAACTCTCTTTCCCCCAGACGTCATGCTTTTTGGTTGTGACAAGTAGCAGTCCCTCTTCCCAGCAGTGCTGTAGTGCACGCTAACTGAAGTGAGGTCACCACAGTAAAAACAACACAAAAAGTTTCCTATGGTCGTAAAGGCTGGCCGCTGAGTGTTTGGAGCACTAGAGGAATACGTCCTGGATAATTGACGGGATAATTTCCGTAGCAGCGGCTGAGGTCAGGCATGGGCCTCCTTCCCCCACTGTCCACAGTCCACATATACAGTCTGGGCCCCTCATCTGCCCCTCCTCCCATCATCATAACATCTCCACAAATTGTAGTTTTTCCCTTGCCTCCACAATTTGCCCCAACTTTTGGCCACACTCACCTCATGTGTACCTTCTGGTCTGTTCTCCTGTTGAGTTATGGCCACTTCTTGGAGATAATGTCTTGTCATCGGCTATTTTGACTGACCTCTTGTTCCAAAAAGAGTCTCTTGACCTTAACTGAGCAATATGTACACTGGCAAAGCAAGTAATACACACACACAGTGAAACATAGATGAAATGAGCCAGGCGGTTTTAAAGTTGTCTTGATAATGCACAATGTGTTATATGCCTCTTAATGGGGAACACTTGACACAATAGCTTAGACCTGGACATAATGTCAAAATTACACTTTTGATGGTACTTGCAGATTAGAGTAGATCATGTACATGCTGAATGGTAAAGGCATCTTTTAACTATTAAACTGTGTCACCTTTGATAAGCCGTAACTTAAGCTAAATGGTTCAGTACACTTAAGAGTAAACAAGTTTATATTATATAAAAAAGTCAAAGCTGCTGATTTGATTGATATTTTTGGTCATTTGAAGGCAGCAGAAAAAGCTGAAAACACCACCATGACATATCATCCATTTGTTGCTAGAGCTAGGTTTTAGCAAACAGTTGTCAATTTACACCTCTGGCAGACATGAACCAACATTAACACTCATTCAGAGTTGTGTTTCCAGCCATCTGATGAATATAATATTCACTTTCCTGCATGAGTTGTTTTGGTCTCCACCAACTCCTGAGAAAAATATGTGCTTCTTTAGGTGCTCTGCTGTTTCCTTTATTGCTCTTTTCCTTTTTCCTCATTTGTTTCCTTTTCTTTATTTCCTCTTAATGGCCACATTCCTGATATATTTCTGTCTTGTTCACTTGCTCCTAAATCAATGGCCCTGAATCTCTCTCTCTACACCTGTGTGTGGTGCACTGCAGCATGGATTTTTGTTATCATGAGCTCTTTTTATTTATCTCCCCTCCAGTTGTGCTACTCCCACAGTGTCAGCTTCAGCTTTCTCCATCTAGGCCCAGCCAGCACAGCGTGTTGGAGACTTGCTCTGTGGGTGGGAGGCAGTTGCATGCAAGGCACACTCTGGGCCGCGTGCTGTAGGCTTTTCCCCCCTTTAAACCTCTGTAGCTTTTCTCTTAGCTCACTCCATTTTTCTTTTTCCTTCCCTTTCTCTCAGTTCCTGCGGTGGGGGAAAAACTTACAGCGCGGTTTATTTGTTCTGATTTGGTGTCGGTTCTCACATGTCCTTGGCAGGCTTTCATACCTCCATGACAGTAGCCTAGATTGAGAGGGATTATCATGATATCATGTGCACGTGTGTGTCTATTGAGCTGCTCACACTGATGCCATTGCAGCACTACCGGCTGTATATTCATGCACCGTGTGTGTGCGATACAGGCTGTCACTGTTAATGTTGGAGCAGCGAAGTGCTTGACCGCCAGTGCGTTTCCCTGCCACAGCGATTTGGTCTCCAGCGTCCAGAGACTCATCTTTCCCCTCTCCTCCCGTTTCCTCACCTCATTTGTGTGTCTGTCTTGTATATGTTCCTCTTCACAGAAAAACCACGGCGACCTTGTTGGAAGGCACGTGAGGCCTACAATTCAACTGGTGATTTGAGGGAAATGAATGGGGGGGTTTAAAATGAGAGGAGCGCTTGGGGGAGGGAGGGGGTTAAGTGAAAGGCAGAGTGGGAGCTGAGCTGTTTCCATCTGACTGTTTCAACTAATCCTAAATTGCAGCCACTGGAAGACAGTGACCTCCTCCTAACATGTGTTCACCATTAATCCAGACGTGGTGAGAGAAGGCCTGTTTTCACCAGGAGAGAAAGATGAGACAGGAGAGGAGTTGCTTCTCAACCCTCATATTATTCACACCATATTTATGTGCATCATGTGTGTCTCTGTGTGTGTGCACGTATTAAAAAAAAAAATGATACCACACATTAGTTATGAAAGGGAACAGATCATCTGTATTATTCATACACACTTGCATCGTGAGCAACACATCATTTTTAACTTCTACTGATGTTATTTTAAATTGAAATAATACCGATAAGGTTCGGGCGTTCTTCAAAAAAGAGAAAAACAGAAGTGTTGAAAAGAAATGTACAAAAGTTCTCTGAGGACAAACCAGGAGAGTTCAATTTTCAGCTGTTGAAACAAACTTGAGTGTATTATTGGTAAATAGAGGTGGTTGAGTCATTCCCTTTTCTTTCCAACCGCGATTGGAGATTATATATTCCATTTCATGTCCACAAATATGCTCTGTTGTTAATTAAAGGGCCAACGATTTGTTGCTTAGGTCAGCAAAATCTTTGACACGTTGGATCTATTTAATGGATGATGACCTTTCCTTCCCCCTTTTCTTCATTTCTTCTTCCCTAAATCTCTCATTCTCACTAAAAAAGACATTTGTGAGGATTTCTGCTCTTTGTTTTACCTTTCTCAGGTTCTTTTTTCTCTCCTGACTTTATCTATTCATCTCGTCTTTTTCTCTCTGTACTACTTCGTATTTCCATATTGAGCCACATGATGTTTGCTGTGAACGGGAGAAAGTGCAGGGGACCCAGGGTGCGCTGACAACGAGCTCCTCCATGTGATGTATGACATGGATATAGAGGGATGCAAGCCCCATTCCAATGTTTGGGAGGCGCATAAAGCATATTACAGAAGGGCTGTAAAAAGAGCCAACATTAGTGTCCAAATTTAAAACATGTCCCAGGTCTCAGCTGTCATTCGCAAGGGAATTTCTTGCTCCCCTTCTTCTCTTCTCCAGAGCTTTGGCAGAGAAAAGGAATAGAACAACAGAGGAGAGGGGAAACTGGCAGCATGTACGTTCCCAACATGCAGACTTTGTTAGTCTGAGACATCATGTGCAGTGTTTTTTTTAAGTGTTAAAGATTGGGCATCACAATTAATCAAAGCAGGCCAATATGGTGGATAAAGGATTCAACAAGTAGCACACAAAGGCAAAAGGCCAATGTGATGACGTTGCTGCATAAATTTGGTATCCTTTAAAGGGTCACCCAAATTACAAAAACACATATTTTTCTACTTAGCCCTACTGATATCTAGCCATGCAGATATTTTCAGTTAAATCTGGTGTGTTTTTTGAGATATACGTCTCTGAGATTTCTGCTGCCTCCCCAATACATTTGAGGTGAACGGCATTTCATTTGTGGTGCTCAAAGCATTGAGAAATTACAATCGAAATAACTTATTTCTGTCTGTCTTTGGATAATCCACAGACCTCACTGTCAACAGTTTTCACTTGAACTATTACCAAAGAAAATGTTCAGACAATGAGTTATTCAAATGTAATCTTTTAATGCTTTGAGCTGCACAAACAGAATTCCTTTTTTATTCATTACATTGTGGTGGAAGCAGTTATAGGGGTTAATATCTCAAACCGTAACCTTAATTAAACCAAACATTTCTACATGGCCAGAATTTGGCCGAAGTGTCCCTTTTTAAAAACTGAACGAAAGGCGCTCAGACTGTAAACATGATATGGATATGATGGCACTCTCAGTTTCACGTTTTCACGAATTTCACGAATTTCACATGTATTTGATATACGATCGTTTTTAGAGCTGTATTTAGATTGTGTGGTCATGTAAATGAAAACGTGTGTTAATAGAAGACTCTTGCAGCAACAGCACCACCATTAACATTAATGATGCATAATGATCTGGAGAACATATATTAAATCTATATTTTCACAGGATAAACATTTAACACCTAAGGTGTGGTACATTTTAATTTCCTTCCTGATCATCAAACCCCACATTCAGCCCCATGAAAGACCCATATAGACATTAAATATCCAGCAGTGCAGGGAGCTTCAAGTAGCAATCCAAATATACAGAGGTATTCTCAAACAACGCTGGCTTGCCAACTGCAACACTCCTATTTATTTATATATTTATCTGGATTTCCTGTATACTTGTCGAGATGTCGGGCTCTGTGGACTGTGCTATCTGAGGCCCGTTTGACATAGGTTGGCTAGCCCTGGCCAGGCTACGCCGCGTTGCATTAAGGCTGGGTTATTTATCCTGGGGGCTCATAATGATGCTGCTGTCCTGGTCCCTGAGACTGCTCTGTTCTCTCAGCTGCCTCCAGACATTCGAAGGATGCCGGGCCCGGCAGGTCCCCTCTGGTGCTCCCACCAGGTATGCTGCACTGAAGCTGCGGATGCATATAGGTCAGGGGTGGGGCTGGTGCTTACTTTGTGTGTTTGCATTGAGTGATTCTTGCATTTGTGGTTTTGCTCCTCACATAAGAAAGCTGGTTGGGTGGTTAAGTTCTTTACTGTAGGCTTTAAATGTTGAAAGATTGTCTCATTATATAAACAGAATTTCATCAGCCATTTCTGCTAAAGATATACAATGCAGCCAAACACAACAACCACATTTTGGTAGATTTATGTTACAATGTTGTATCTTTGCAAATGTTTTAAACTTGTTTTGTCATGTTAGCAGTATGGCTCTATGGATGGCAATGTTGGTTGGTCCACCACTTTCGACCAGACTGAAAAATCTCATAAACTATTAGATGGTTGCAAGGAAATTGGCTACAGATATCCATGGTCCCCAGAGGATGCTAATTAGAAAATGTTAAAATGATAAATGTTAAGCAACAATGCTAAACTAAGATGTTGAACATTGTAAACATTATACCTGCTAAACATCAGCATGTTAGCAATCTGATATTAGTACTTTTCACAAAGAACTGCTGTGCCTAAGTATAGTCTTACAGAGCTGTTAGCATGGCTGTAGAATCTGAGTCTGGATTGGACTAATTGATAATTTTATTAAATTGTATTCTATCCTCCTACAGTGGTCTCCAATGAACAATAGATCTTTGTCACAACAGACATTTTGAGTCGTGAAACACAGGTACAACTAACTTATTAATAATGGCTAATAATACCAAAACCAGTGATCCAGCATGTATGATACCACAGCCCTGGAAGTGGGACACCTGAATGGAATGCAGCCATTAATAATGTTATCAGTTACTCATGTGCTTTTTGTGCAATGACAAGTCAAAATTTTGACTGTGAGAAAAGCCTGTGCTGTGAGATAACACAGAGCAGCAGGGACATGTGACATGTCATGGAAATGAGTGAGATGAGAATTTGTATTATTGCCAGTCTGTAAAATTCCTCATATTAAACACATCCATTGTCAGTCATTAGCCTGCTGTCTCTTTCATTGTTAAATCATTTTTATTTTGGCAAGCAGGCTTTGGCTGAATTTAGAAACAAAATGTTTGTAATTATCTCTTTTCTCCCACAATCACCAGCATTGTAGAAATCATAATTTTCTGCACATGTTAAAAGTTCTTGGTCCCTCTTGACTTGGATTTCATATGCATGTATTTTAGATACATTCAGTGTGATATACTGTGTGTGTGTGTGTGTGTGTGTGTGTGTGTGTGTGTGTGTGTTGCTCTCTCAAAATGAAGATCTGACAGGCTTGTCTTGTTGGTCTTAATGTGACATCGGCATGTATGGTAGATTTACACTGGCATACTTTAAGGACACGGTCAACATAGGGGCTCCTTCTCACGGGTTTGTATGTGTACTGTATGTGTGCTTGTTTGTAATTACAAAATGATAAGGAGGAAATGGAAATGTTTCTCTAATTACTTGCAGATGGTCACAACAAATACTATACTGTCGAATGGTTAAATGCAGTTTTAAAGCACTGTAAAGGCCTTTCAACACTTTTTCACATGTTTTTCAAGCCTCATTTTTTTTATTAACACATTCAAATCAGTGGGGAATCCTCTGCCCAGAAAACCAAAACTTTCTGCTACAAACCACAGGTAATGAATGTGAAAATGTTGTTTTGTAATTTGGGTTACCCATTTAGTTTGTTATCTGACATATCTAAGCATGGAGGATGATGACGTGTTCTCACTAAAATGACCCATGCCACGTTCCCCTTCAACTTTGATCTGCTGTTGTCAGCTGTCACACAGTGACATGGCGGTGGTTCGTGGTATGTTACTTGTTATACGGTTATACTGTTATTCCTTCGTTGACCTTGTGGATAACGTCAGCCAATCCTGTCAGTGGGGACACATGTTGCGTCTTGTTGGACGTCTGCCTTGCATGTCTCAACAACTTTCATGCTGACTGATGCTGGCAGAAATAGACCTAATTTTGGCAGATATTCAAAGTGTTTGACAGATGCTCAGATTGTAAAAGTATACTGTTTCATTATTCCGAAGGTCTTGTAAGAAGAAGATAAAAAGCTCTTTAATTCACCTAAAATCAAACCAGCATTTTCTTTTACTGGAAAATACACAACGTTTATTAATAAAAATAAAACCTTGAAAAGGCAGTTACCACTGATTTCAACTCCTTTGCCAAGTGTATTTTACTACAACAAATATGCTGCTGGAAGAATTTTAACATCATTAGCTGAGTAGCCTTGTGCAAGGCCAAAATAGACAGCAGGATGGAAACACGAGGGAGCAGTGTGCTACCAATGACTCCTTCCTCTTTAATTTGCACTGAGAATGTTTCCTAACCAGAGGCTGTTTTCATGTCTATAAGCAAGCTGAATATAAAAATCTAAATAAACATTTTGACACAAACGTGCTTCTGCTGTGGACTACATGACTCAGGGATTTGGGAGTATGAGGAATGTGAAACAGAGTTATTTTCCTCGATGAAAAATTGTTGCCCAGCTTTGCCCACATGCTCCCTCAATATGTGCATATGGTTCAGCATAAAACACTCATGCCAAAATTCACCTCATACCATCCTGCCTCCCCCCCCCGCCCACTGTCCAGCTGTGCCTCTCACTTCAACTCCCTGCAGACTCGATAAGTCTCATCACACCTTTTACACTGGACTGAAAATGCATTGGTAGCCTTTTAAAAAGGCTCTATCCAGGTTAGTTCCACCTGCAAAATTACCCTGGTTGTGACTGGGGTTAAAGTTGACAACTAATATGCTTTTTTGCTTTCTTGCTGAGAGTTGTATGAGGAGACTGTTAACTCTCCTGTCTGTACAGTAAATATGAAGCCTTATGCTAGCAGTCGGTAAACTTATCTTAGCATAAAGACTGCTAACAGGGAGAAACAGCTAGCCTGGCTTAGCTGTTTACAGCCTTTGTGCTAAGCTAAGTTAACCAGTTGAAGTGTCATATTTACTGCACATTCATGAGAGTGGTGTCAGTGATCTCTGTAAAAAGTAAAAATTCCCTTAACAGGTGGGTCAAACTCTGTTGTGCTTAGAATGAAACTTAATTATTCAGTACACAAATGTGACAATAAACCCTGCACTGAACAAGAATACTGCTGCAGAGTTTTAGTCTGGGAGAAAGGGGTAGTTAAAATGATATGTGTAGCTGGCAGGATGAGGAGGACCAGATTCACCTATCAAGGTGCCCCTGCCCCCTTCTGATAACTGCCAACAAATGAGCTACATTTCAGGATGTAGACTGAGAAATATTAGGGACATACAGTGGCTTTCTTGGAAACAGTTGTTCTTTTTCCCACTAATGACATCTGATTTTGCAATTGGACAAACCAAAAGAATTACTCCTCTAAGTGAAAAAAACTAATGGATTCCCAAACACTAATGAATCTGGACAAACTGTACTTACACACAGTTTGAGCCACTGCGGCTGGACTGCATTTAGTCTGCATTGTGTTTGATGTCGCTACAGGCGCTTGACAAACACAAGCAACTAGTTGATGGGTAAAACATAGATTTGAACATCATTTTTTTGGTGGTGAATTAGTTGGAAACATTGTAAGGGAGAAATGGACTTGAACACAACTACACCAACGGTGATACTTGCATTTTGATATTGATATTTGCATTATTTAATTTGAATCAACTTCCTCTTAGCCTCTTAACAGCCTCTTAATAGCTTTCAAAAGTCTCATGTCGCTGCTTTCTTGGTTCCAGATTAGATTCCACCATGGGTCAATAATTGTAATCGTTATTAATCATAATTGCAGTTGTAATAGCATATAGTGACATTTTATGGCCATTTGCACAAAGAAAAATAGTGTTAACAAAACAACTTGCAATTACCACCCTGGAATGTCAAAATAGGGTTCTTGTATAAATTTCCATATATTTGTCATTGTACATTTGACAATTGTTGTAATTGCACAGTTTATGTTAGTGATTGATGCTGGATGTGTGCTGTTTTTACTGTTGGATAATAATTTTGACCCAACATACTGTATTTCCCTGCAGCCAAAATAAGTATAGCTCTCTCTCATCTCACAATTAATGATTGGTCATAGTTTGGTTTATTTATTTTCTCTATGAGGTACCTTCGTGTAGTGATCTGTGTTTTTACACAGCCTCTGTGGGAGCAGTAGTAAGCTGTAAAAACACTACCACCACATCACAGCAGTGCATCTTATGAGTAACACAGATTTTGAGTTGAATCTGAACACTTTGTTTATTTTTGGGTTGTCCTTTAACTTGATGTCTCCATGAAGAATAACTTCATGTACAGTAACATTTAGTTAAATTAGAACAGTTTATGTAAGCAGGAACGAATCCCTTGCATTGTAAATTGCCTTGTAAATGGCAGCAGGACACAGGCAACCTTTGCCATCACTTGTGTCAGCAGTGTCGGCATAACTTATATACATTTACTGCATAACCTTTCCTCTTGTTCTCAGTACATTTTCCCTCCACATGTATTTGTATGCTAAGACCAAATCTGGCCCTGCCTGTTAAAGCTCAGCACGCTTCACGTGTGCGCACATGGCTGAACAGTAGCTTGTTTGTTTTGCTGAATAATCCTTAATCAACAATCCAAACCAAAGCATAGTCTCTCATTATCCCATGGAGCATGCCAGTTTGGCACACAGTGAACCCTGCCTGTCTGTTTTAAACAGGAACCTACTGAAACAGCACAGAAGGGGCCCTGACGGCAATCTGTGTGTGTGTGTGTGTGTGCGCGCTCACACACAGAGACAAATATGCATGAACGGGATGCACATGGGCACAGATGTACACAACAGTGCAGGCCAGAACATGCACATGCTCATGCTGTCAAGGCAAGTAAAAGTCATAAAAACAAAACAAACACAGCAGTACACATGTATACAGTCATGCACACACACACACACACACATGCACTGCATGCATCATTTGAATATAATAGTGGGGTATTGTGGCAGAGATGAATAAGGTACAGAGACATTATTAGCTAAAGACTTCGAGAGAGTGCTGAATACGGCAGAGAGCCATCTTTCTTTCATTAGGCAGTATAGGGATTGCAACACAGGCCCTAAGGGCATTAATTACACTGAGAGTGGGGTCTGTGTGGGCCTTACAGTATGCACCACACATGGCATTGAGTAACACGGCTGCAGCTCTTCATTATTGGGGCTTTCCTTTTTAGACCTTTCATCACTCCCCATCATGCAATACAGAGAGGGAATCCTGAGCTTGGGTATCCTACTAACCAATGGAAATATACGTAGTTCATTGTATTCTCAGTTTTCTGGTCTTGTCTCTCCTGGTCTTTCTTGCCTTATTTTCCTGTGTGTATTTCTATTGAACACATGCATGCACACACACACACACACACACACACACACAGTTGAATTACTTGAGTGACACGCTTCACAGCTCTGTCTTCCTGCCACCCAGTGGGAGGAGCTGTCCATTACAGTGACAGACTTGACTTAAAAAAAATATTATTTCATATCAGGCCAGAGAGGTTAGAGAGAGACAGATGCTGTCAGAGAGTGATGGATGAGCCTCTTTTAAAAGGCCATGAGGGAAATAATAGACAGCCCAACAAGCCTTAAAAGCAGCAAGCTAAGCCAGGACCATCTCCGCTCTCCCTCTCATCTCCAGAACTGTCAGACTGAAAAATGTCAGCAATTAGAAAATATGGTAATGTAAAGGTAGTTTCACGTTTGATCTGCAGTGTCCTGAAGTAGCTGTGGCAGTCGAGGTGGTTGTAGAGGGCAACAAGCAGCAGGAGGGAAGGTTAAAGTCAGGACAGATGGAGCCAGGGAAAAGTGTCTCCTGCAAATGTGATTTTTATAATTTGCATAATTCTGTCCGACATCATGCAAAGGGAGAAGCAAAGGTTTTGGAGGGCTCATACAATGTCATCGTTAGCTACCCATGATGTCATCATGGAGACGTCTCCGGTTTTTGTGTGTGTTTGTGCACTCAAGTTGAAATCAAGGGTCCTTAATTTGATTGTCCATAAACAACACATTTACATGGTTATACACACACAGACAGATATGAACATTTGTTTTGCTCTTTTCTTATTTATACAAAACCAAATATGAGATCATGCTTTTTTTGGAAGATTAAAACTATATATACACAAACATTTAACAATACAGCGCAACCCACGCTATTAAAGACTTGTATTCTGGTGGTTGACTTTCCAGTAGAGTCAGACATGGTGAAAGTCCAACAGAATAGGAGACCACGGAGACTAAGAGGCAGCATTTACTTGCTTTAAATGGCTTATTTGATTAAGGCATTTTGACTTAGTGCTTCGTCTGACGCCAGACCTGGGACTTGTAATGGAGAATGAGTCAGAGCTGGAGAGAGAGAGCGAACACGAAGAAGAAAGACATGGCTAGAGACAGGGAGAGAGATTGGGAGCTTCTTAGACAACACAAACACTGTCAAACAGGGAAACCATAGACTAACTATACAGTTCTGCTTTGTATTTACTCGTAGCTCATAGCTTAAGGTCTAGGCTCATTTTCATGAATAAAAATGGCTAAGTGTGCATTTGTGTGTATGTGTCTGGTTAGGGTTGGTATTTCACAACACAAACACAATGACAGAAAAACCATAGACCGACCATACAGCTCTGCTTTTAATGTTTTCCTTACCCATGGTCTCAGTTCTGGCTCACAATTTGAATAAGTTAATTTCGATAAATGGCCCACTGAATGCGTAGAAAGCGGGAGGGCAGTGAGGAGTAACGAAGACGATCGTTTTTCGGGCCCATGAGACGATTCAAGCACCAGAGAAAAGTTCAGAATTCAGCAAAACTCATGCTATTAAATGGTGACATCATTGTGGTAAAACAATAACTCACTGGTTTTGCAAACATCTAGCTGGATCTGTGGGTGCTTTTCTAGTGGTTATTAAACTGAGACAAATAGCAGAGCCATGCTGTCCACACACTCATGGAAGAAAGCACCAATACAGAGGGTCTCTAGCGCTCACTGTTTATTTTCACTTTTCTTCAAAATTGCTCTGCAGTGGAAACTGTGCTGCAGAAACACTCAGCTCAAGC
Source organism: Nannoperca obscura (assembly GCA_036024295.1). Lineage (NCBI taxonomy): Eukaryota > Metazoa > Chordata > Actinopteri > Centrarchiformes > Percichthyidae > Nannoperca > Nannoperca obscura. The sequence continues at coordinate 14,660 of JAVQJL010050471.1, forward strand.
TACAGTATGTATACTGAACTAGTAAAGCTTTAGAATTGCCAAAGCATGCAGTGCCTTGTCTGTAAAGGTAATCATCACTGGATTTAGGAGGGGGGGGGGCGGGGGGTGCTTTCTTGGCATGTGCTTTCTTGGCACGAGTCTTGGACTGTGTTAATGGTTGGGACTGTGTCTGTTTGTGGGCTGCGAGTGTGTTTTTAACAGCAGTGTGACTCCTTGATCTAAACACTGGCAGATTTGATTTACAGTTGCTATAAGTCAGATCTTTGTCACTTGGCTGAAAGTTTTCAGCACCTTAACATGTAAACCTCTTCACTTACCAGACAGGAATAACGAGCTTGTGAAGCCATTAAAACATAAATTACTGCAAGAATAGTTCAGTTTCTTACCATAGGCATTTATAGCATAAATGGCACAAAAAGGGCAGTGTTTATATCTGCTCTGATACCAGTAGAAGGTAATCAGATCTCTGCTCTGGGGTAAGGAGGGAAAGCAAGAGAAAAACAAAGTTTGGGATAGATACTGTGGTGTCTTGTGCCTTGCCAGTTGCCTCGACCACTGGCATGTCAGTCTCTGTCCCTTTGCCCAGAACAGTCATGTTAGTTGGTTCATCTCTCCAAACGGACAATCGGCACCACTGACTTGCGGAGAGGTGGGAAGAAGAGGGGGAAACATAGGGGCGCCTTGTGTGGGGGGTGGGGGATTTTTTTCCTTCAGCTCTGTTTTTCTCCAGCACCACAGCTGATTGCTACCACATTGATGATGGTTAGTTAGTGGGAGAAAACTGTATACTCTAGAGCCCGCTGGCCAGAGTGGCTCTCTTTCCTGTGGCATCAAGCCCCTGGCATCCAGCACCATCCTTCCGCCACCACAGCATCACTGTCTCATCCATCTCCCTTCCCTTCTTCAGTCTTAATCCACGTTTCCACCAGGGGCTTGGAAGAATCTTTAGTAGTTTCTATTGATCTGCCATTGTGTTTTCAAGTGTCAGCGGTTGACACTGAAGGAATGCAACTAATATTCTTTTGGATAAATTCACAGAGCCTCTTCTGTTACACCTACGAGTGATCCAAATCAACTATTTTCTTTTTTCCAACCCCAGATCTCTCCACTCTTCCCCGTCTCGTCTCCTTGTATGATATGAGCTGCTTGCTATCAAAACTTATGTTTGCAATACGTTTGACTCGTTTTGGTTTTTTTTGCCTCTGAGCTCTCTGTGTGTGTGTTTTGTAAGAGCACCAACATTAAACTCCTGTCTCCTGCAATTCAGTCCAGAAATTGGAAGCCATAAAATTTGGTGCGCGAGTCCAGCTTTATGATGGAACTAATTTTTAAAGTGTGCTATAAACCAAACCAGATTCAAAATCACCCATTTGTGTCTCTTTTGTTTCTCTGTGGCATACTTTTGTACCCTTGTTTGGCCCCTTTTCTCTCACGGAAACCACTATTTTTATATATAAACACTTTAACAGCATTATAACATTCCCACATTGACACACTTGAACAGCCATGTGGATGTCTAAACATGGCAACTGGTGACTAGTTTTAGAACAGGACCTGCATTATTTTCCATATACAGTAACTTTTTCACCTCTACATATACAAAGCGCCTGAATCTTTCTGTGCAAATTTTGAATAAACTCTTTTTCTCCCCAACCTCCTACTCTTACATATCAACACAACTGTAATATCTGTAATAACTCATTGTCTCACTATAGGAAGAAAATTTTCTTCTTCTTCCAAATGAGGGTCTCTTAGGAAATGAAAAACCTGCCACTTGGAGGTGTGGTACTTGTGTACAGATATATACCATTCTGCTATGTGACATTTATGAGAAAATTTACTGCACCAACAATCAAGGAACATTGTTAGCACCCAATTAGCACTGTAAAAGCACTTGGACCTGCTCTTTTTTTCAGTACTTTTGGGTTTTCATTGCCGTTCTTTCAAATAAACTTAAATAAAATAAATCTGCCAGGATATAGAATGATTTCTGATATGCAAGTGTTGATCACATTCAAATAAAATAACAAATGTATATTTGTAAGAATATATGGTATATTTTTGATGGAGTAAGTGTTTTTGTAATAGAGGCCATATCTGCCTCAGGAGGAAAGTCTGGTAAAAACTGCTTTTCCTCTCGGAAATGAAAACACAGGCGAATGTTTATGGGCCATGGTTGAAGAACAAGATCATGGTTTTTGGCCTGTGAAGCCCACACTACCGGCATCCGCTGGCTCCCAAGTCTGCACTTCCACCTCACTTTAGACATAGTTCATTTATATTAAAAACATTGGTGGCGATGAGTAGTGCAAAGAGAATCGTGGTGAGATCAGTGACTGTAATATATACAAAAATGTTTGCCAGGATTTGATGTAATACAGACTTTAATCTGAAGATCTGCCATAAATCTAGCCAACGCTGGAGTGATATGTCTTTGATACAACAGCAAAAGCATGGAGCTTGTCCTACGATGTATTTTTCTGTGGTTATGAATGCAAAGCTTCTCTTAATGTTTCTGGGACGTCATCCAACTCCTGCTGAGAAGCTGCAGCACCAAGGGGGCACTATGGTGGAGGTCCCATGGTATAATAGAAGGTGGTGGGATTCCTCGGCTGCTGCATTTGTTCTCTTTAACCAGAGAACCCGAGAAATGCACCAGATTTATGTTTGTTTTTGGTCTCATATGCTGAGTTATTATTAAAAATTAGGAACTCTGGTTCTACTGGGACTTTTGAGGGAAGGAAATTATGATGAAAGCTGGTCCAGGGTTGGCCACAGATTGGACACTTTATTAAATGGACAAGTCCAGTGGATGTCCCAAAATGGATTGCTGTAAGGAGGTATTTCCTGCAGGCGGACAGACTCCTTAGAGTGACTGATGTGGAGGGCTTTAAAGGGCCTGACAGGCTTCTGCACTCTGCTGTACTATCTTAAGACTGCTAAAGCCTGCAGTTATCTTGCCGTTTTCCATATACTCAACAGGCTCCATTGGCTGCCAGTTTAAACAGCACTATACTTCAATTTACAGCCCTCATTAAGAAGCAGAGTTGTTTTTTTCCCCCCACATTAATATTTCTAAATCCCTTCTGGTACTGCAGCTTTTCTTGTTTTCTCGCTCCTCTCCTCCTAGAAAAAGGCTATAATACCTATTGTTTTCCTAGTCAATTAAGGTGTATGGTCTATAAAATGTCAGAAATTAGTGAAACAATTCCCATTGCAATTTCCCAGTGCACAAGGTGATGCCAAAGATATTCAGTTTACACATTTACTAATTGATGAAGTGTTCTAGCACTGCTTGCTTTTAGCTTTTGCTTATCTCCTTTATCTTTATCCTTTAACACTGTTCTTCTTTTTACCGTGTGTGTATTGCTGTCTGTCTGCCCTCCAACAACTTCTTCTTCTGCTTCATGCTCTGGTAGAAAGAGATTAGACAATGTCAGGCATCACTGATTACTTGGGGCTCTGAGGCTTCTTCTTTCTCAAAAGACTGGCTGCGACCTGCTGCCTCCAGCTTACGGCAGAAAGAAGAGGCTTTATCATTGCTTTTGTTTAAACCCATTTGGCTTTGCTGATTGACAAATGCTGCTTCACAGATGTGTGTCTGCATTAGTGAGCGTAGAATAGAAAAATCGTGAAGGCTGAATAGGGCTCCTGCTATGTTTTTGTACGTCGTCTATGGTTTAGTAGATGTGAGTGTACAGATGTGGCTGTATCCGCATCATGGCCCCGGGGGGATCCTGAGTGAAGACATGACTGATGACTTGTGTACTGTAGTGAAAGTCTTTTAAATTAAAGCAAAATGGAGTTCAGAACGTATGACTTCATCAGACCTGCTCAGCTCAATATGAGGTTAATGAAATGTGGCAAACTCTTCTCTTTCGGCTCAGACCATGCAATTTATTCCACAATAAGGTCTCTGCTGGACCATGTCAGTGAACTCAGCTGCCATCATTGTGAGGGAACAGACACTGTATGATCCGCTGTAACTGAGCTCATTGTGGTGCCATTAAAAGAGTTTGGTCATGCTTTATTTGCATGCAAGGCTTTGCAGGGACATTAGTTAAGTGTCAGCACTGTCTAAACTGAAGGAATACTCTGCTTCAGGATAGTGATGCTGACTGCAAAGTAGATAGGGTACCAAAACAGGTACATAGTTTAAAAGAAAAAAGGTTTTGAAAACACAGCAGCTTTTTGATGAAAAGAACACATTTGTTTTAGATAAGCAAATGCAAGTGTTAACATGAATCTGTTTTTAGGACAAATTCTTTTCAGGGCTTAAACTAACGATTATTTTCATTATCAATTAATCTGCAGATTATTTCTTACAATTAGTTCATTAATTGTGTTGTCTATGAAATGTCAAAAATATATGATAAATTCCCGTTATAGCCTCCCAAAGCTAGAGGCTGTAAGAGCTGGACCAGGCTCGAACTCGGGCAGGCAGACGGACACAAGGAGGATAAAGTAGAACGAGTTTATTTCATTCCAAATGACAGGGCAAAAATGCGAAAGGGGTAAGGGAAAAACAAAAATCACTTCCAACGGAAGGAAACACGGCCAACATGGCGAGGAAGCACAAAGTAGCAAAATAAGAACGGAAACAGACACCAACGTGAGCTATAACTATATCGCTGACTTACGAGGGCTGGTACACTTGACAAGGGGACAAGACAAACTGGCAAAACGACACAGGAGAACAGAGACTAAATACACAGAGGGAGAGGTAACTAACAAGCCCCAGGTGAGGAACATCAGGGAAACTAGGGAAAGACACACCCAGGGGAGAGGAAAGCAGGGGCATGACAGAGGCAACGTCTTCAAATTTCTTGTTTCGTCCGAACAAAACTAAAAGATATTCAGTTCACATTCAAATTCAAATAAGCTTTATTGGCATGACAGATCAGGAATCAATATTACCAAAGCAGTACAGAAATACAATATAATACATAAATGATAATAATAATACAAATAAATAAACAAACAAACAAAAAACACGAGTAACATGGGTAGCTGTAAGTCTTATACACAGATGTAATCTCTCAAATGTTCAGAGCTTGTTTCTCTTAGCCTATGTCAACAGTTGACATATGTGCACTGATTTTTTTCCCCACATGGGTAGGACAGTTTTTGAAGGTCATTGAGATGAGAGAGATTTTCTCAAATAAAACCTCTTTCAGATTCTTATATTTGTCACTGTGTAATAAGTAAACCTCACACCAGAGAGGCTGGAATCACAGAACATGTAGCACTTTTTCACTATTTTAACTTGAAAATGACTGAAATGGTTAATTGATTATCAAAATAGTTGTTGATTTTTCTTTCAGTCGATTGATCATTCCAGCTTTAATTGATTCAATGCTAACATTACACTATTGGGGTGTTGAAGGAAAGAGCCCAGAGTAAATGAGACTGTGCACTGATTGGTGTTTTATTGAGATAGCGTCATCGACCCTTCACTGTTATTTTTTGTTCTAATTTCTCAGACTACATTGGAGGAGATGACAAAAACACTACCACCTAAATAAACTGAAAATGACGGGGGGTGAAGTAAAATGTGTCTTTTTCTTTCGTTTGGTTTCAAAACAAGACATATCATAAAAGTATTGCATATTTGAATTTGGAAATCAGTTTGGAAACCAGACATCACTACCTCAGGCTGATGTTATTGGAGTTATTGGATTGGTTATTGGAGCTAATTAGTTACAGTCGGTTCCAATAATCTGGCCTAGCAGCTATAAATACATTTTTTATTACATAAAACAAGAGGCAGGTTTTTAGGACTAGAACTGACAGCCAAAACTGCAGTGGTCACGAACACCTGCAGTTACCTGTCATAGCTTTCGCCACTATAATTTACATACCAATGATTTGGCCTTGACAGACACTGTATGGTTATCTCAAGGTTATCTTTGGTTTATCTTAACTTCTGGGGAATGCAAAGGCCTCTCTGCAGCATTATTCTGATCAGATGTCGGAAATTCTTTTGCTGCATTATCCCACTCATCTTCCCTCCAACCACACACTGCTGACAACACTTTATTAGATTACACTTGCTTGGCAGTATACATTTTTTGTCTGTTTCCTCAAGAGCTGTTGTACTTTTACTGAGTGTGTTCTAAAGTGAAGGATATATTTAAGATTCAGTAAAGTAGCCGTCCAGTTTCCTGAACCTTATATAGTTTATGGTATGTGTTAGCCTGTCTGGTAATGTGTTAATTGTGTGTATTCATGTGAACCCAGGACTGTTGGCTTGCGTGCATTTGTGTGCGTTCTCTCAGGTGTCTTATAATGCGGTAATGGTTCTCTCAGCCATGTCAGGAAAGGAATAATGAACTCAATCAGGTATGTGTAACACCACCCTCCCACCTGCTCTAAACCTGCTGGGAAAGGGGCTCGTGGAACGCACAGGAAGCCGGCTGAACCCCAGGGGTCCTCATTGCGTATTCAGGTCTTCCTGAACCGCCTCAGGTTAGCACAAGGCTCTGTTTGATCAGCTCAATGTCACTGCTGGCCCCAACTCAAACGTACGACTGTGGGATTCTTTAGTATGTTTTTATGAGCATGCATTTGCATTTTTGGGGGGATGTGAGCGTACTTGATGTGCATGCTCATGCTCGAAAAGTGAGATAAACCAGCATAATATTCCTAGACAGCAAGTGAGGAAAAAGTTGGAAGGCGGAAATTTCTCACCTTACTGTTGAATGTACATAGGCGTGTCACGCATCTGTGGTTTTGAATGGTCTCTGTGTATTAGGAAGCATGTGTGTGTGTGTAATATCAGAGCCTTGGCCTGAGAGGGGAGCTGATGGAGGCCGGTCTGTGTAATTCCAAGGATTATCAGTGGCTTTGTTAGACCATACTGCTCCTCACAAATCTAAGGCCTATACAGTATGCAAGTGTGTGTGTGTGTGTGTGTGTGTGTATTATATTACATCTGCATATTGCATGTATGTGCTTGTGTTCTGCAGAGTCCTTTTAGGGACACTGTTGGCTCACAGAGAGAAATCAAGAGCCCGGAATGACTCAAATGATAGTTGGGGATTACAAGCTGATCTAAAACAGAGCAACGAAGAATCTAAGATAAGTACCTCTGAGAGACTGAGAGAAAGTCAAAGCCAGACCGACAGACGTATCCTCTGTCACTATCTCCAGCGGACAAGCCTGCTTCATTTAGACTTAACTGTAATCGCCTTGGACCTGACCTGGACCTGAAATTGGCCACAATGAGCAGACTGTATGCGTCCACAGGGTGTGAAAACATTCCTGTTATCACTGTGGAAAACTCTCCCAGCTGTCATCAAATGGGGGGAAATATTATGAGTCTGTCTGCCGGCAAGTGTGTGTTACTCTGGGACAATCCTGCTATGTTTATTTTCTGAAACAGTAGACGTTTAGCTTCCACATCACACAGACCAGGATCCCTTAGACACAGCATTGACCTCACTACTGTTTCCGCATGTGGACGAGTTTGGGGAAAGTGACAAGCGTGTGTGTACGACAGAGAGAGAGAGAAAAAAGTTAAGGTTTTGTTTTCACTGGGGTGTGTATGATACAGAGAAGAATGACTTTCGGGATTAGCTGGGGATCAGAAGATGTTGAATATAATACCAACAACATGGAAACCCTAATGTAAAAACCACAGAATTGACAAGATTGCTGTTGTCTGTTTAGTCTAAACCAGCTGAAGAATCAGTCACTAAACGTTTTACGCTCTGTCCTTGCAGGCAACAGACTCCATTCAAGAAGTCATAAGTAAGTAGGCTGTCAATATTTCTTATAGCGTATACTTCCCCTAATGTAGCTTTGGTTACTTTCCATTGTTTACTGCAAAGGTTTCACCCAGAATCACTTTTCACTGATTTGCTATGCTTGAAATACAAACAATACCCTGTCTGTTTACTTATCTGATCAATATAAAAAATGTAGACAAAGTGATCTGGAGACGTAGTGAATTGATTTCCCAGCTTGAAACTTTGATTGTAAAGTAGTTTTTTATTTGTTCATCTGCTGTCATGGAATTTTCCTTTGTTAGGTTCAATTTGATAGATCAAAGGGACAGTAGTTGGAGTCTGTCCAGCCTCAGTATTTAGAAGATTAATGGCAGACAGAAGGAAAGTGCTTATGGAAATATTCTGTAATTGTTAAATTTTTTGGAGAAAAAAAGAAAAGGGAAAGATAGTGGAAAATCAAATGTCAAAATTGCTGCCTCTCTGGGTTACTGTTCCTGCTTTGTTGATATTGGGCTTTGTGGTAAAGGATGGCGTCAGCACCAAGCGGCAGTGCTGCTCCCTGGCCCCGGCATACGGGTGATCTATCTAGTCCCATCAAAACAAAACGACACTGTTGACTTCCCCATGCACACATGGAAAGCATTGGGTCAAACACACACATACACACACACACATTGAAGGGACTTACACATGAAAACAGAGAGAAAAAGGTAAACGTAGCTTCCAGATGACTATTCACCCCAGGCTCTCAGGTTACAGGAACACATTTTCCAAAACAGCATTTTCATCTTAGTTTTTCCTCTCTATGGCTTCTTCACTATTTGGAAACCTGTCACACGTTTCCATTAGGCTACAGAGTTACTATAGGTCAGTCAACATTTTCAACAAGTGATGCTTTAAAAACCTTTTTTCACCCTTTTAACACAGTGTTTGGCCCTCAGATAGTCTGATCTTACAGATTCTTATCTCCCGAATGTTGACAGTGTCCAAAACACACTTCCTGAACCCCCTTCAGACCCCAAGTCCACTGTGATGAATCACATGTTTATTGGTTTCAGCAAACAAGTATGTTTAAAATTCGAGCTTCTGCCTAATAACGATCAAAAGTCAAGTTTTGACTTCACAGGGACAAACCAAATCACCTCTCTTATATATTCTTTTCATTTTAAAATACCTAAACAGCCTACCCATTTGTATAGTTAACACATGTACAGTCAAAACCCCACCCCCAATAAAAATGATAAAATTCCAGTTTTCAAGATGTTTTACTTGTCTAAATGTTACAGTCCATTATGGAAGAAAAAGTAATACAGATACATGGTTACAGTACTAATGTGCATACAAACAATGGGTAGATTAAAAAATGACATAGCATAATTTGTACATGGAGAAAGGGCATTAATTAAATAAAGCTTTTAAGTGGAACAAAATAACCATGTGGGTTATGTTTTATTCTACTGTATGTGGAGTCTAGTGTACTCTAACCAAACAGACTGTAGATCCTGAACCTTTATGAGTTTGCTGAAAGGCCTGCTGGTGGGAGGGAATACAGATTGATGGTGGTCAACAGAGGTTACTGGGCAGATAATAGCAGGCCATCTTGTTGGAAGGGAGTGGTAATAATGAGCGCTACAGACGAGAAGGCCTTTGAAGGGAGGGATCTTGACCCAGCTACGTAAGCCGGCGCAATGGGTGACAGATACCATGAAAAGCATTATCTTGTATTATCTTCATATTGGTCTTTTTCTCAGTATGTTCAGCCTTTGCTTCCTATTCCAAGTATTCAATTCTTCTGCGCTTTCCCTCTCTGTCACATGCACTAGCTTGCTGTCTCATGCTATGTATGTAGCAGCTATAGATTGCGTGCACTCACCATTACCCTGACAAACAAACTCACATATAACTCCCAAATTACCTGTAATCACGAATCCATCACAGTCAAGCTCACCTGGACTGTCCTTTGGGGTCGAAGAATAAAGACTTACTGCTGGGTTTCCTTTTACCTATACATCATGTGCTGCCTAACGCGACACCCCAGGGACAGAAAATTAGGTTGCTGCTCTGATGAATCTCACAGAGCTGGATTCAGACACCGAGTGGGTGTGTTACTTTATTCTTTTCAAGTCCCAATGCCCACCATTCCTCATTCCCCCCCTCTGTTAAACGTCTCATTTTCTCTTCTTGATTTTCCTTTTTATATGACTACAATGACTCCTGCAAAAACACCTGACTGCAGAGAAATTCTAAATTCAAGCAGCCAGGAGTTGGACAATGCATCTCGATATTCATCCCCAGCTTCTTGTAATTGTCCCACTATCCAAAGTATTTTGGCCCCCTCCAAATCAAGGGCCCATCCCTGTGATCCCAGCCAGCGTCTTAACAGTAGCCATGTGTCCTGAAGTGCACTTGGCGGCTGCGTGGTCACATACACTTAAACTGTACATGTACACTCTACACACAGTTGGAGTCATTAGGATAGAGTCACCGCAGGCCTTTAAGAAGTTGGCTACTAAAGCAGTAACAGGAAAAGTGCCCAGAGCACACAAGAGGACTTCATTTTGTTAACTGCACATCTAATACATTTACACTACCGTTCAAAAGTTTGGGGTCACATTGAAATGTCCTTATTTTTGAAGGAAAAGCACTGTACTTTTCAATGAAGATGACTTTAAACTAGTCTTAACTTTAAAGAAAT
>JAVQJL010050479.1:0-32113 GCA_036024295.1 Nannoperca obscura
ACAGAAGGAAGGAAGGGAGAGAGAGAGAGAGAGAGAGAGAGAGAGAGAGAGAGAGAGAGAGAGACAGAGAGAGAGAGAGAGAGAGGGCGGGAGGGATGAAGGAGAAAAAAGGGGGATGCGCGTCATTCTAACACGCAATGATTGGTGGGAGAGAGGAGGAGGAGAGTGCAAACACTCTTACTGTGAAGGGTTCTATACAGTACAAGAAAATGGTTCTTCAGACTTGCATTCATAATTTTGTACATATTAATAATTTCATTTTATTTTGACTCACATCTCGCACATACACCAGGCCACAGTTCCTTTTTTAAGCTTTTTCATCCATTTTTCGTTGTCTTGTTTTTTACTCTTGTACACTACATGTTTACTTCTTAGTTGATTGCAAAATGTATCTATTTATCCACTGCTTCTTGACACCCTGAAATAATGGATGGGGTATGTGATAAAGACTCCAGACTATTCTTGTCTTTTCTTGCTTTTGCACAGACACAATTCAATTACTTTCAACAGCAGCAGAAGTACTTGGGTCTAATCTGAACTCTTAGTGAACTCTCAAAGTTATTGCAGGTACCACACCGCAATCTACACCAAGAAACTAAACTTCATTAGCCAATGCCATAAATTCTTATGTGATTGTAACCCATAAATAATAATGTAAACATATTTTAATGTGAGTGTGAGGGCATAAGGAGAGGGTCGTTTAATTGTATATGTATTACGATACGTAATTATCTGCATTGTTTAAGGAGATTCTAAGGGATTCAAAAGTCATCCCTTAATTTGTCATTTAAAAGGGCCTTCAGTTTTAAATGAAGGTGAAAATACAGTGATGGTTTTCGTGTTATTGAGTCAATATTTGAGATTTTTACACCTAAAAACCCTTAATCCAGACAGAAAACCCATTAAAGCTCCCTTAATACATATAATATGTCAGTAAACCCCAGTTTTCGAGTGAACCCTGAAGTTGCACGTTAATTGAAAAAGTAAGCCCTTTAAATAAAGTGATAGATGTGATGTTATTTGGTCAGTTTTAAGAGGTAAAGCCCCATAAAAAAATCAATCCAAAACAAATGAATATGATACAATTTACTGATATATCTAAACTATTAATTCATCCCAAATTTGGGTTGAGCCCTTGATGCTCTTTATCTCGTCAAGGGTAAAACGCTGTGGTTTTCAGGGGTAAATATCCAGTTTGATTCCACTAACGTGAGTCCTACAACACCCACAATGCACCCTCGAGGAACCCGTTATTTCCTACGTGTGCTATAGGCTGACGTGAGCGCGCATCTTAACGGTGAGTGGAGCCCCCCATTCTCAAATGAGGGCTGCGCGCTCCCGCCGCAAGTGAAGTGAACGCGCTTGAGGGGCTGCGGTCCCATTGACGGTTCCGTCTCCCTGACAGCAGCATCAGCATCAGCATCAGCTTCAGCGGCGGCGCTGGAAAACAAGAAGCCGCCGCCTCGTCACACAGCCAGCCCACCGGACCGAGCGGAGACCCGAGCCGCCTCCAGGGACCCCCCCCCCCCCCCCCTCTCTGCCTGGCCTGAAGGAAGGAAGCGAGATCCCCCTCCCCGTGTGTCATCATCCCGACCGACCGCCGGAGATATGGGCTCCCCGTGAAACGGAGGTGGCGGAGGGGAGAGGCGGGCGGGCGGGCGGTGGGAGGGGGGTGGGGGGAGAAGACAGCGGAGCAGCAAGAGGGAGAAGTAGAGGCTGAAAACGGCAACCGGGAACCGAATCGCTGCCACCACCACCGTCACCGCTGCTACTACTGCCGGAGCTAGCACCGACACTGCTGCCGCTGCCGCTGCTGCCGCCGCCGCCCTGGGTGCCCCCCGCCACCGCCATGGGAACTCCGCATCAGTCGCTCCAACCGCCGCTTTGTCTGTGGGCCATGTCGTGATCCGTGGGCTCCGCCAGCGGGTTTTCTATCCGTGATCCCGACCGAGGCGAGGAGGAGGAGGAAGGGGAAGGAGGGAAGGTGGTGGTGGTGGGGAAGATGTTCGCCTCGGTGGGCCCTCGGGGCGGCCCGCGCCCACCCGTCGCCCCGACCATCCCGGAGCCGGACCTGAGCCATCTGACGGAGGATGAGAGGAAGATCATCATGGCTGTGCTGGCTCGGCAGCGGGAGGAGGAGGCGAAGGAGGAGGCCATGTTAAAGTAAGAGAGATAGAGAGGAGAAAGATAGTGTGTGTGTGAGTGTGTGTGTAAGTGTGTGAGAGAGACTGGGCCTGGGCTATTTCCTTCTGAAGAAGTCTGTCCATTCACCTCCTGGATGAAATGTTTCAGCATCACTCCACTGTACACTGTGTGTGTGTGTGTGTGTGTGTGTGTGTGCATCATGCAGGTCCAGAGCTCCACACTAAACTCACTCACAGGCCCATACAGGCTACAGCTGTGTGCAAGAGAAAACATGCACGGGCCAGTGTGGACCAGAGAGGGGCCATTTCTCACTGAGAGGCTCAATGAGTGTGGTGGTGGTGGTGGGTCAGGTGTAACTTGCTCAGGAGGGAGGATAGAAGAGGATGGTGGGAGGATGAAGGGGTGTGTCACCATGCCCCATCAGCAGCAGCATCACAGTCCACTCACATGAAAAATAACAACTCTTCTCTCATCTGCACTTGTCTCTCTCATATAATCACTGTCATTCACGCCGGTGCCCGAGTCGAGTGGCGAGTATTTGGACTTCACCTGAAATATTTCATTCGTGGGTGCAAGCAGGGGATTGCAGGAGTCTCGCTGAAGCCGAAACGTTGAGAGTAGTAAAAGTAAAAACCCTCCCTGTTGGCTTTTATCTGTGCAGCATCCTTCTCAACAGCTGCTGTTCTCAGCTCTGGGGTGCGGTTGAGCCTTCCCCAGCCGTATGCACTGTATGTAGGCCAGTGCTCCTGCAACAGACATCACACAGGCTGTTATAGAACCAGTAGGCCTATAAGAGGGGGAGAAAAGGTGCCTGTGTCATGTCATTCTGAATCAGGAGTGGCTTATATTCACTGTGTGCATTCACCTCCTCTTTACCACCACCACGGAGGAAAGTATCCTCCAGATTTATTTTGTCACCGCGATCGGTGCAGAACCCACATCCACCCCCTTCCTCCGGGACCAGAAAATGCATCAAGTTTAAACAATGCCTTTCTCACATTTTCTGCAAGGTCTGCATGGAACTGCTTGCATAGATGGGCAGATGGAAAGATAGACCGACCCACCTAAGAGAGGCGTTCCTCAAGCTTTACGTCCCTGTTCTATTTTAAGCCCTCCGTGCGGACTGATAGCCCAGCACTGGAACGGAAGATCGATTCATTGCATCTAAAGAAGGAAATGTCCAATATATAGCTCCGGCTCTAAGTGGCTATGCATCATTTTCAGTAATGTATTAGAAGCCGTGGATTCAGTCATGTCATACTGTAGCGGCCTGCAAATAAGGCAGGCTGTCAGCACATACGTGTCTTAAACTCTGTTGGCTTCAGCACCGTTTCCTCTCATCACTGTTTGGATGGAGACTGCCATAGCAAAGCAGTGTGTGTGTGTCTGTGTGTGTGTGTGTGTGTGTGTGTGTGTGTGTCTTTTACGATTGGGTCTGTACTGGAAAGCTGCACTGGTTGACTAATACATGCATGGCGAGTGTACTAGCAGTAGGGTAGTGTGGGTTGTAATGCAGAGAGGCAGAGAATACACTACTCTTAGGAGCTTCATAAGACATACTCACCACCAGTCTTCTTGCTATTAAAGCATATAGGATCAGAGCATATGTATGCATAGCTCCCTGTAGGTATATAGCCATAGCAAGAATGATGTAATGCTAAATACATTGTGCGTAAACAATAATGTCCTGTCAATAATTATCATCAGGTAGACGGGCATATATGATTACAGAAAGAAAGATTAATAAAGTGTAAATTATAGTTAACATCACTGCAATCCTCTATTCCTCCTTAAGGGCCTGTTACATAAAAGGGAACACAGTACAGTAAACCTGCTACCTACAGCAATGTAACAAAGCATCAATGATCAGTGAGGTGCATTCCCTCACTGCATCATAAGCACGGGAATTCACCTTCAAGACATAAAACAATAGTCACAAATGCTCAGATGTGTGCATTTTATTGATACGATTGAGCACAAGTGATTAGTGGAAGTACACTGACATCGCTTCATGTCAGTATCGGCCTCACTAAAGTGTCTTCAAATAGATCACTTATTTTCATTTCATGGAGAGCTAGCATACCTCACTGCGCTCCCCTCGAAGGTGGAAACACGTGCCAAACTTATCTCAGCCTTACAATTAATACACAGGAAACACACACACACACAAACACACGGTATATATCCCTTGTAAAAGCTCAAGTAGATGATGCTGTGTGGTTGTGTGTATGCTTGCATACATATTTTGTGGACTATATGAGCAAGATGCACCTTGCTTATCTTCCTCATCTAGTCAAGCCAGACCTTGCAATGCATTGTGATCACTGATGTATTGTACTCTCTATTTTAAATAGTTTAGCTGTGCTGATCTACCCATGACGCATAATACGGATTGAGAAATATCAATCTCTTTATCTGATATCTACAAAAAGTACGTGGAAAAACGTTGCACGTATGTGCAATGGTCTCGACAGAGCTGTGAAACATCTCCGAAAATCAAGCAAAGCAACTTAAAGTGAGCCTTTTTCTTACGGAATCACAGTAAAATATGTATTTATGTTTGTCTAAGTAACATTATCATTATAAGCTTACACCGTACATACGTTTGAATTTAATCTGCATTTCAGCTCCATAATAATGTAACACTGACAAAAAAGAATGCAGACTTGATGTTTAGCGTGATGCATTACACAACTCAAGCAAGTTTTGAAGGGCCTGCTTGGTGATTTTCATATCATAAAGAAGTGAATGGAAATCAATGGATGTCCGAAATGTTAGCAGAAAAACCGGAAATCTAAAAATGTGTGTAGTTAAAGAGCTACAACTTGCAAACAGACTGGTATGGTCTATAATCTTGTATTCAGACACCAAACTTCAGTTAAAGCCCAAACTTAAACTTCATTTAAAGATGATCACTTGTGAAAAAAGTAGCATTAGTGAGTTTATCCTGTACCAGTGGAGCCTGAGGATGTTAAATCTACCTCAGTCACTACTTATTAACAGTCAGTACGGCAAAGGGCGAGGAACAAAGAGAAATCACCATCACTAATGCAAAAAAGTGTCTCATTATGAGCGCGGTACCCACAGTATTGACGATGAAAAGACATATCTTCTGTTTTAGACAGCGTGGGTGTCGGCGGGGATTTCTCTCTTGAATTTCCTCTGTGATCAGACTGATCAGAGCCCACTGTTCATGTTTATGGATGAGATGGTTTTGAATCACACTGTGAATGTGTCAGTGGACGTATTGAAAACATGTCAATGTGGTGTAAGGCCTGTAATCAATGCCTAAAGGTATCTCCAGCACTGCAATGAGAGTCTAAATGAGCAATCCTAGCAGTTTAGTTTGTATTTGTGGCGTTTGCGTTTTTAGTTTGGTTCGTTTGATTGAGTGAGCGCAATGCAATTTGAACTCGGGTGACACTAAATAGCTGTACCAAAACAGATCCAAAATCAAGATTCTATGCTTTTAAAACAGAACTCTGCTGAAATTCATTAGCAGTGAGAAAATAATCAGATCTAACTAGGTTAAACAACTTCAAAACACAATGTTTCATGAGTATAAGAAGACAAATACTGACATTTGAAAGCTAGCAGTTACTCATAGGAAATCTCTGCATTACAAAATGAATCCATATTCAGCTGTTTTAACTTATTTGAACAATAGAGAAGAAAAGTTGAGGCTGTTATACTGTTTTGCAGTCTGTTCAATAACATCTACTGAATTTATGGGGGTTTAACGTACTTTTGTTAGCAAGCCATTGCTAATTATAAATGAGGAGTTTTTAAAAATATGAATAAATCTAAATACAAAACCAAAGAAAGTTAGCAGTGGAGTTCAGTGTTAACAGCATTTTCCTAACTTCGTGTGTTTCAGAGAAGAGAAGCCTATCCAAGCAAGAACGGTGAACCTGGTCGGGCAGAAAAAACCTCCGCAGCAAAACGACGTCCGGTGAGTGGCAACAGTTGTTATCCAACCACCAACTCAGTATCACCAAGTCTATATGGAAGTTAAAACTGGCCTAAAATGAGTTTAAAATGGGTGTTAATATTAGCGTCACTTTAACGTCACATCACCCCAGTAGCCCAAAACCTCCAGTCAGGAGCTGGTAGTCTGTTCTTTTGCCTCACATTGGTGTTTAGTTGTGAAATCTATTTTACACCTTGGATGAGTCAACAGGATAGAAAATAAACTCGTGTTCTTACGACTATATTTTACAAGTGTGACTCAAGCCATTATCATGCAATTTGTACGATAGTACGAAGTGGAATGGCACTGCACAGGCACCTCATCTAGACCTTTTGAGTTAGATTTAGGAAATATGCCTCAGTTGGTGTCACTGAAAATATAGTTTGGCAAGCCACAAACTTTCTGTGCTTTCTGAGTAACTTTATATCCGGTTAAACACACACAAAGGTCAGTTGCTGCTACACAGCTTCCGCTAATAAGATGGACATCGCCAGTGATAAGTCTGGTCCAGATCCTATTTAGTCACATCGTCCTCCTCCGTAGAATTGCTGGCTTAGGCGGGATTCAGACATTCTGGTCGGTGTCTCATAGTTTGCTCAGTTCTCCTGCCAAGCTGCTCGTCTGGAGGGATGTCTTCCGTCATGTCTCTCTGTGTGTGGCATGTTTCAGTTCAACTTCTTCTCATATATAGATACATACAGGACATATAGATATATTGACCAATGTGGTAAATCATTAATCAGTTTCATTTGCCAATAGCAAAGACAAGCTTACGTAATATAGGTCATATTCTATCAAATATATCTCTTTTGTGGAGGTTATTGTTAAAATTAAAAAAAGAAAAATAAACTTTCATATGCAAACTAACATTGAGAACTATACTTTCAGTTTCAGAGGTATCAAACATTTTACTTATATTCCTCATAACCTGTAAATTATAGAATGCTTCTATCCCTTTGCAGGCCTGCCAACTAACATCATACTGATGTGGTTAGAGGTTAGCTTTCACTGAAATAACGCCTCCCATCTCGTCTCCAGTTAGTGGGGATTGAATGTGGGATGGGTTGGTCTGGAGCGATTCTTTATAATGGCTCAGCTCATCTGTCCTTCATCGCTGTGTGTGTGTGTGTGTGTGTGTGTGTGTGTGTGTGTAAAGTCTGGTTATTTGATCAGTGGATGTTAATACAGACTTGAAATGCAAACGTTACTTGAAACAGACTCTGTCGTTTTCACTCTTTGATGTTATATGAGCATCTCCGTCCCCACTGGCTTATTTGCACGTTGAAATGCGAGTTTCCATGTATTTCTGTTCAGAGTGACTTCTGCAGCCAGTAATGTCTTTTTTTTCTGCCACACAATGATCAAAGGATAAGGCTTGTTTATGCTCTATCTGTGTGCACTGCATGTGTCAGTTAGAGTGTATGTGTGTGTGTGTGTGTGTTGTTGGATCAGAGAGTTAGGTGGGATTACAGAATAAGTCATCTGGAGCACATCTGCTTCTCTGAGGAATCCCACAATATGGCCCCCATTTATAACATTATACAATCTGGGCTTTTCCGGTCAGTATTCCCCCACATTATTCACCAGACGTTACAGTCAGTATTCCAACAGTATTCTTTCTGCCAGGGCAATTGAACTGAGATAATATATTTTCTATAAAGTGATTTTAATGTGAACCACACCTAACCAGGAGGAATGTTGAGCTCTTTGAGGTAGATTTGTGATACTGGGCTATATAAATAACATTACCTTGACTTGACTCTGTTTGGACTGAAAACACAAGGCTAAAAACGAGAAGCAAAATTACTAGTTTTGTGTTAGTGTTGTTATCTTGATCATTTATTAGTAATGCTAACTAGCTGGATAGCTAACAGCAAGATGAATTTAAGAGGAGCTGTGTTCAAGCTTCAGTTGGTTACTTTCAGCACATTCAAACTAAAGATAAAAGATGAACTTGTTACAGTTGGTAATTTGGTGAAACATCTACCTGGGTTAGCATTGTTCGCTGGAAATGTGCAACCTGATAAACCCAATCAACGTTTGGATGGCAGACAATTATTTATTGTGTATTTTTCAAGGCATAATGTTTACTCACAGAATTATTGTAACGTCTGTAGGAAATAAAGTGGGAAGGGAAACCTGGCTGCTCATGGTCAGATCCTGCCAAATGCTTGTCAGGTTGATCTGCTCAGTGGAGACAGAACGGACTTCTGGTGAAATGTTGATTGAGATGCTGGCAATCTGAAAGCACTGTAAGAGAAAATGACTTGTTTTCAGCTTGACCACTGTGTAGTTTGTAGTTAATCTCTTGGGGTTTTTAAACTTTTAATAATCACAGGAGTTGTAGTAGTTTCTTAGTCTGTAGGGGAACATGTATCCTCCAGCTGTAGTTAATCACCATATATAAGGCTTTCAAATGGTAATATCAGTGTGTCAGACTGTGTTATTAATGGGCTTGTGTTAGTGGATGCATTTTAAATTTGCATTTTCACCCATGCAATACTCCATGTTTATTAGTCACTCAATACTTGGTATGTTGTCCACCATTGAGAGTTCTTCTGTAAATATTGCAGTGTTGCTGCATACCATTGCTTTGGAAATATTACTGAAATAATTACTGATTGTTGTGGGAGCATGACATAATGTGGCAGTACAATCTTCATAATGCAATGTATCCATAATAGACTCTCAACAAATTATATGTAACACACATTGTGGTCACAAAATATAACGTGTGAGATTAAATTGGTGAATCAACTTTTCTTCAGTTTTTCTTGCCTTTTACACCGCTACAACAGACTGCACATGTCAAGTGTTATTTTAAAATTTTAAAATTTTACATGTATAGGATGTTTCGGTCCCCGCTCCACCCGTGTCCCTCCCTTCACCCATGTCGTCACAGTAAACCCCATGCTTCTGTAAAGGCAGCGTGGATGTAATGCAGTGTAAGGGTGTTTACACTTCACATCAGTAAATGTGATTGGCCAGGTGTCCCTTAATAGCACGGTACCATGGCGATGGCCCAGCAGCCCCGTAGTAACCTCTGTGACCCCTGGGGTTGGCGAGGAGTCACTTTCTCACTTCCTTAAGGGATTGGCTGTTATCCTGGTCTTCCCATGAGTCTCTGCTCCAGCGGCGACCAAGGAGAGACTTGACACACTCTGTGACATTTCTGTATGTTTGAGAGAGTTCCATCTTTAATGGTTAGGAACATGGGTTAAGCCTCACATTTTTGCTTTTAACTGGATTTATTTTTTACGTAGTCAGTAGGAAGAAATGGGAGTTTAAAGATTTGATGATACGAACTTAACATTTTTGGATCACACAGTGTAGAGGATGCATGTAGAGGTTTTACAAGTTTATGTTCAGCTTAGGGAACACAACAATATTTTATCAGAGTCTGATGGAACAAACACGAGTAGTCAGACAACAATACAGATTTTAAACAAACCCCAGGTCGGCCAAAATATTTGTAAGAGAAAACAAACACTAACATTAATACCCAAACTTGATGTTGTAAACGTCCTTTACAGTTTAAGGGTTCAGTATGCTTGATACAAACTAGTTCTTCGGATTTGTGGTCTGACCACGTCTAAAGGCAAAAGTGCTTCTGCCTGTTCCGAACGCCTGCCATCATAACTAGTTCCTGGCTGCATCACACCAGAACTCCCTCGAAGGAATTTTGTGTGACTTTGTAGTCTCTGGAAATGAATGAACAAACCAGCGGTCTCTCCTCGAAAGGATTCATGGCTTGAGCTTGAGAGAGGCAGTTTGACCCTGACAACTGCTCTGTAAAGAGGGTGTGATTGCCGGATTGTCCATTTCGTAAAAGTTGCGAAAAATTGGTGAATGGATCCCATCTCCAATTCTGCCATTGGAAATGGGGTACACACGCTGTTAGACTTAGTTTGAAGTTGATACTGGGGCCTTCACAAACTGGCATCCTGCCTTAACCTACAGTATATGCTGTAGGAGTTTGTGCAAAGTGTTACTGTGCATTTCAGGGGTGCTCACTTTTAGTTTCACCTTTAAAAAGTAGTTTATATTCTGGCTGTCTGTCTGATCTGAACACTGACGTTTCTTACCCCATCAGATTTTGTCGTAGCAGTGTTGCCATCTTACTAGATCTCAGCAATTACTTTGGCTAGTACACTTTTATCATAACCAGCATAATCAGCTACGAGAATAACTATCATCAATCAGTGATTAAACCCAAACTATCCTTCAAGAACTCTGTCAAGCAATCAGACTGTCAATTCAATGGATTCACTGATGTGAGGCATCCTGGCGTTTCTGAATACAATGTTCCCCACCAGCAAGAGCTTTTCAGTTTTGTTTTCTATTTGTATTCTGAACCTAAAAAATACATTAACAATATATCCGCAGAGAGTTGGCTAGTTATCATATCGTATACATTTTTCTTTGGTTGCTAGAATTTGAGTGGAAGCCAGTATTGGACAGACACACCCATTGGGAGCAATACAAAAACAGAACCATTTCTTGACATGTCTTAATTCCAAATCACACAAATAACTGGTGCACATTATAAGAAATCAGTGAACGCAGCTGAAGGGAGTGTCCTTGCTCATCAAAGAAGTACACAGGCAAAACAAGCGCTCCTTTCTCAGCTACAACTTGTAAGAAAGAAAATTGGTGTGCTGGCAGCTTCTCAAGCCACATGGGTCTCTGCCACAATCACTGGTAGCCTCTACAAACTACAAACGTAATACAACAGTTTGATTTTATAATAAATGTCAGGATTTAAATGATGTAAATTGGCACCTTAATACGAAGGAGATTAAAAAGGAGATACCAATATATCATATGGGGTGGTGAAAGTAGGTGAGGCATCCCCACGCATCCCCCTCACACCGAGCTCTGTGGATGTGTGGGTACATGGCAAAGTGTGAATATGCTCTATATGTGTGTGAGTTTGATTGTTTGTGTCGAGGAGTGTCTGTGTGTGTATACATGCTGTGTATCTGTGTGTATACATGCGGCGTATATGTGTGTTTGTGCTGCCTGGCTGTGTATGGCGTTGCCAGGCCATATGGAGCACTGTCTGGGGAGCACACTACCCACTTAGCTCTGCTGTTGGCTCTGGTGCTCTCTCCATCTGTCCCTCCTCTCTCTTTCATCCTTCCCTCCATCCCACCCTCTCTCTCGTTTTCTCCTTATCTTTTGTTCTATCTCTCTTTTATTTTTTAGAGAGAGCTTGGTCTCTTTTTCGATTCTTGCCTTTCTCTAAATATCACTCCCTCACTCTCACTCTCCCTCAGCCTGCTGCTCTGCTTTATCTTCTCTTAAACTTGATCCCAAAATAGTCTTCTTTAGGTATTTGTCCAATTACAAGTGTGTGTGTTTGTATGCTAGTGTGTGCACTTAAGTAATAAGGTATGTGACAGAGCTAAATGTCTTCTCAAGCACTGTTCTTCTCACACTTTCTTTCTCTTTGGTGGTAAATGTTATCATCTCGCTGCTGCTGTGGTCTTGAATATCCACTCGAGCGAGACTGGTAATGCGGTTCAAAGCTTGACCAACGCCACAAAGCTGGTGAACGCCTTCCTATGGGCCCCAGACTGTTGCTGGTCGTTTATTTCAAAGGCCAGGTTGGGATTCCAGAGACAATAATCGACGAAATGTCCAGTGGGGGGTCCGTTATTGACAGCTCACTGACAACAAGTGGTAACACAGTACATATTTTCAGCCAACCCCCTACTTCACCCCAGCCTCCCCACGTCCCAAGTGACATGCTTGGTGTCCACAGGTCCTGAAAAGTCTTTAATTGTATTAAGCTGAAGATATCTTCGTTATATTTCATGCATCATTACTATATAATATTATATATATTATATTATACTTGATTTGAGGCATGCAGTAGCACATGGTGTGCTCATTAACATTTACCTGAAGTGCATTGGGATCGATTATAAGGGGATTATAAGCACTGAGCTTGTGGTAGACTATGAACTGATGATGTGACGGTGATGGTGTAGGGCAAACATAAATAATATTCTCTGAGAAAAGCTTCATGTTCTGAGATGTCTGATATGAACTATGAAATAACAGGAAATTGCAGTACAGAAATGCCAAAGATATTTCTGAAGTACAATGTTGCCATTATGAAGTTAGTCCGCTAGGAAAGCACTGACACGTTCCACATATGGTCACAGTCATTTAATAAACTAATTTAAGTGATCACTGTAACAAATAAATATGTGTGTTTTAAAAAAAAATGTAAATCAGCCCATATATTAGCCTCCAATCACAATACACTACCAAATACTGGTATCTACATGCAATACTGATTCCCCCTCCAGTTTCTTCTTTCCCTCTTGTCTCTGTGTTTTTATGAAATGAAATCATGAAGTTGAAATATTTTTACCTTGAACAGACTTTTTGTTCAGCCCGATCACACAGGTCACATTGTATTTTATGTAACCTTTTCTCAAAATTCAAACTACTGTTTGAATGTGGGGAGAAAAACACCACGGTGTAAAGTGTATTTGCAACAGGCCGTGCTTTCTTGTATTCCAGTGCAGCCTGTTGGGCTACTGCTGTTCTCTTTGCTAATGCAAAATAGAGGCAACTAGTGAGCTGTGCTGAACACATAATCATGGCACTAGTTTGATTGGTGGTGATTGGAAAGATTAAAAAAGTAAAGCCGCTTGGTGACATTGTGAAACGTAATTGCTTGTCACTTAAGTGAAGCAGCAGAGACACCTCAAATGAGCGGAGCTACGTCAATTCTGCAATGTCCTTTAGGATTATGGCTACGCTGGCTTCGTCCGGATTAATGTGATCAGTGTATTACATGGTTGTTCTCATTTATTTTGATGTATTTTGTGACAAAGTTGCTCTGACTGAACAAAAAAAAATCGAACTGTGAGACGTACCTCTCATGAACACATTTATTGTTTGTACTTTGGGCTGTATATCAGTTCATTTTGTTAACGAATACTGGTAGAAAATATTTTCATCAACAATAAAAAGTTATTTATATTAAATTAAAGCCAACTAAATTACAAAAGACAGTGGTGTAAAGTTATATATTATTAGCATTTCACATCAACAGGGCATTGTTTGCATATGGGGGTTTAGTCAGTAGCCCAGGCAGCTAAACCCGGTAATCTCTTGCTTAAGACAAGCTGTTTCATTTGCAGTTTTAGACATGCTATCCATGCTATGCTCCTTTTAGGTGGAAAATTGGTTTGGACTTTGAGTGAAATATGGCAATAGCCAAAACGTATGTAAATAGCAGCATACAAACTATTCAACATTAGATATAACACAGTCTACACTACACATCACCGTAATTGTAAAGACAGTATGTTCCATTCATCTGGGTACGTTGTTTGTTGACTTGTGTTGGTTCAAAATAAATATGCGAATCAGAACATGTTTCATGTCTGGATGTATTGCTTCAACGGAACACGTCAGACCAGACTCCGTCTCTGCGAAGCTGCATTCTTAATCATACAACATGTTATTGTGTGGCTAATTTTCAGCACCCGTTCTTTTAGCCTAACTTCAACTGGATAAAATCTTATTTAAAAGCAGCTTTTTATTTCTTTGGGTCATTAAAACTAAACTGAAACGTTCACAACTATTCTTTTGATGCTTAAAATGTCAAGTGTAGTTGTTGTCGACTAAAACTTGAATAAATGTTCACGTTTTCTTTGACAAGACTAGAAATTGACTAGGAATACAAAGGGTGATTAAATATGACAAAAACCAACATGGAACCTGGATCATAAGCATGATTACTGTTTACCCTCTTGCGTTTCCCTTACCCTTGTGGTTCTGGCAACCACACCTTACACACTGAGCAAAAATAATTAGAAATAAAAATGCTTCTTTGGGCTGTCACTATTGTAGAAGCTTTTTCTCAGTTGCTCCATGCTTTACGGTGTTGGGAGTTACTGCTGGAGACACTGAGAAAGGGCAGTGAGGATATTAGTTTTGAGAATCACAACAGATAGAAATACAGACACCTTTTGACAAGAATATGGGAGGCACATGAGAGAGAGAGTTAGAAAGAGAATGAGAAAGGGAAGCATATCCAGAGCAAGAGAAGGAAAAAGGAAATTACAGGAGACATACAGGAGAGGGTTGATTTGGCACGAAGCATCACTTATCTTCTCTGTTGGGATCTCCAGAAATCTGTTCTTCTTTTTTTATTTTTTATTTATTATAACCGATTTAAACCGTTTTAAAAAAGATGACATGGCTGGAGACAAATTAGAGCAATCACTGATGGCAGACGAGGTGAACACTTTGTGTCTCTCTTCTCCAATAAGTTGTACATAATATCAAAAACCAGAAGGGAAGAAGAGAGAGTGTGATATAAGACAAGGATGAGGGGATAGAAGGAGGGAGTGGGGGAGGTGGGAGGACAGCCGAGCCACTCAGCATGGTGAGTTCTCTGACGGAAGTGAGGGAGGGGAAGGGGGTGTGGGGGGTGGGGGGTGGAGGAGAAACAACAGAGCTTGGCACAGATAGAGAAAGCTAGAGAGCGAGAGATTCTCCGTGTCCCTGCTGCCATATGGTGAGCGGCCAGGCCCCAGCACAGCTCATATATGTGCTAATGGAGAGGTGAGCACAGAAACAAGGCTCATCATATTCATGTAAAAAAATATAGCTTTCCAT
Source organism: Nannoperca obscura (assembly GCA_036024295.1). NCBI lineage: Eukaryota > Metazoa > Chordata > Actinopteri > Centrarchiformes > Percichthyidae > Nannoperca > Nannoperca obscura. Next base: position 14,765 of record JAVQJL010050479.1, read on the forward strand.
TTTAAGCAGAATGAACATTTGAACTAGAGTTCAACCTTTTTTATTGTTTGATTTTGCATTTTATAAATTATATATATATAATATATTTTTTTTCTGCTGCCCCACGTTTAAGGAGTGAGAGAAGTTTGTGACCATTAAAAGTGGCTATAATTATTTTGATATCATGACTACTTGTATGTGAAGCCCACAGAGATTATGAACCCATGGTACTTTGTAGCGCCTTTGAGTTCATTGTTGGTGTGGCTGCAACTTTACTATTCGGTTCGCTTTTACAGCTCTATCAATCAATCATTTTTCTGCCACAGCAGGCAGCTGTTTTCAGTAAAAGGCCTTAAAATCCCACTGTACACTACGTGCTCAGCACCAAACAGCAGGCAGACACACTTAGCAACTAGCTGGGGAACACAGTGGCGCATTTAGCTGCTAAATAGCCAGATTTATTTCTCAGGAGTTGGTGGACATTCAGCAGGTGACCAGAAACATGACTCCAAATAACTGCTGCTCTGTTGTCCGCTGCATGTGGAAAAAGGCAACTGTTTGCTAACACATTCAATGCATCAACTTAAAATGTGATCGTATGTCAGTGTTGAGTTTAAAAAACCTGTTACCGGCGCCCCCAAAAAACATGGGCAAAACATATTTCAATGCAGGTGGGAGGTAGCTGGAGCACAGAACATGCAAACTGTACACAGACAGTACTAACCACTGCACCGCCATGCTCGCTGTGCATATTTTATATCAGAATATAGCTCATGGTTTCATGACGTTAATTACTCATAACATATGACACATAAGAACATAACTAAATGTTTCATTTTTAAAAGAATTCAAGCATTTTTTCCCCCACCAATGGTGCCTTAAAACACCACCTTTTCATATGAGTCAGAGTGGTGTGTCTAAATACACACACACACATATATATATATATATATATATATATATATATATATATATATACACACACACATACACTCACATATATACACATGACCAGTTTCATAATCTCCAGATTTCCATCAGCCTATAAAGGTGATAAACTCTTTTCTGCAAATAATAATGTGTTAAAGTGAGTGTAGGTGGATCTCCTTTGCATGCAAACAAATTCCTTTTCTTTATGCATTCACACACACACACACACACACACACACACACACACACACACACACACACACAGTTGCTGCAAACCGGAAACCCATTTCTAAATCTGGCATGCATTTTACCTTCCATTCAATTTCACAAATAGCATTTGAGAATACTCGTCTATTATAAGACACAGAATGAGTTCCAATCAATCTTGCAGATGACTCCTCTACAATAAGTGTGTGTGTGTGTGCATGTGTGTATGTGTGTGTGTGTGTGTTTGTGTAAGGGGGGACTAGATTAAAGGTAGGGGTGAGAGAGAGTTGTGGGGAGTGAGGAGAATGCTGAGCAGCAGACAGGTTTTAGAAATAGTTGGGAGAGAATGAAACTTTGACTTTTGAAGGTCTTCACACGTCTCACAACAGGACGGAGTAACAGGGGACCAGAGTTACTTTAAAAATAAGTGTTGAACAAATGGGAATGAGACGGAGTGAGTTGGAGGGCTTAATTTCTAAATGGCCGCGAGGTGATTTTCTCCGTCACTGACTCATTGTTGTTTGATTCATGTCTGCATGCTTTTTGAATATCGATCCAAGAGCTGGAGGAGTGACTCATACTGGGCCACAGAGGCCTGAGTAACTACAGGAAAAGAGTCGAAGCTGGCTCCCAAATCCCAACCTGATGCCACACTGCTTTATGAAAGGCCCGGACCGGGGAAGGCTGTGCCAGCATTTGGCTTAGCAGCAGCAGTGCCACTTCAAGGACTGAAGGACTCAGCTGTTTTATCTGCCTTATTTTTGGACATGTCCCACTGTATGTCAAGCAGGGGGGTTTTTAACTTTTTGGAGTTGTTTAACTGAAACTATGAGCTTTAATTGAGGATTCAGGCTCTGGGGGTGAGTGGTCCAAAACCATTTTGGGAAGCAAATGTGGAAAGTCAAGAAATAACTGGGGTATTAGCAAGAGATGAGCATGAGTGGGCACACAGTGATGATTTCTGGTTCAAACCTGAGAATATCTTTATTAAAAATGAATATCTGTTGGGTATTGTTTAGTTGAAGGTGTTGAAGGTTCAGCATTTGCAAGTAAAAGTAGTGCTGCTGCAGAGAGGATGCCTGCATCAATGTGTTTGTCCAATACTCTCAATACTTACAATAAAATCCCATGTCTGCTCTGTGGCACTCCCAAACCCATTGCCTCCAGATGAAGATTGAAGAAGTATTATAAAATGGGTCATAAACATATAGAAAGGTTCATTAAAAACACAAACAACAACAACAAAAACAACAATTCCTAGGTACTGATTTTAGCAAACACTACTCTAAAAGTTAGCAGGGGGTAATTAATGAATTGGTCAGGGACTATTTTCAGTCTTGATTAATATACATTTGGTGTTTGTTTGATAATAAACTCAAATGATAAGGGACTTAAGGTTGCTCCCATCATCTCTTGTCTTATTTTAATACCCTTATCCTTTTCACTGGATATTGCACTGGTGCATATTCAATTCAATTCAATTCAATTTTATTTATATAGCGCCATATCATAACAAAGTTATCTCAGGGCACTCAGCATTCCTAAAATACATTTCTAAAACATACTGTTATATTATCATTTATAATTTTTTATTGTAGTTCTAATGCATTTCTTTTCTTTAAAGGAATAGTTTGACATTTGCAGATGGTTGGATGAAAAGCTTGATACATCCTTAATGCTAAGCTAAGCTAATTGACTGCTAGCTCAAGCTACATACTTGTGTAGTGTACAGACACGAGAGTGGTGTCAACCTTTAAGTTTGACAGTTTGTCTCCCGGTTTCTAGACTTTATGCTAAGCTAAGCTAATTGACTACAAGCTCCTGTTACATAGTGTATAGATATTAGAGTGTAGTATTCATGGCAGCAGGAAGGTGTGTGTGTGAACTCGAAATAAACTACTCTAGCTCTGTGGCTGAATGAGATATATCAGGATTTGGCTGCAGAGACAATAATTATCCTTCAAGGAGCTGTGCCTGTGTGTGTTTATTGTATGTGTTTGTATGTCAGATTGATTCAAGAGCTTACACACAGTGTGTTCCGGTGACCAGGTAAAAAGGTCAGTGACCTATATAAACACCTTTTCCAAACCTCCATCAAACTGTAACCGCCAGTGAAATTGAAAGTAGAATTTATGTACTAGAAACACTAGGACTGCTATTGCATTCCGTTGCTTTACAGTGACATTTTCATTTAGGATTAAATATGTATTATTTAAAATGTAGACTGCACCTCTGGCTGCACTTTCAACATTTCAAATCCTTAGGGGTAAAATGCCAACAGGGGATATCCCTGCAAGAAAGATGATTGGGTATGTGTGTGTCCTCTCCGTTTGCCCTTGCCAGGTAAAGGTCCATGTGCTGTCCAGCTTTGAGTTAAGGCGCATTGTAACATCTGTCACAGTGCTATAAAGTTAGTCCAAAAGCTCTTCCCCCTCCACTCCTCCGCCCTCCATCCTTAGTATTGCCTGATATATCTTCTTCCTCTGTGTCATAGAGCTCCATTGTTGTCCAAAAACTATTAATAACACATCATATGCCTTTATAACCCTGAACACACACTTTATTTTTACTCAGTCCTGCTGCCGGAAAAACTCACTAGGGCAAATAGTCCCCAATAATTGCACTTTCCTTCTGTCTGAGTTATGTTGGCAAAAACTACAGTGCACATCTGTTTAAGGAAATTGCTGAGCCTTCTTAAAAAACTAAAGTATACACTTGTGACCCATTTTTAAAATGTATGTCTTCAGTAATAACCAAGGGGTTTGAGACATAGAGATGATGATAGTTTTGGTCCTTTCATGGAACTTGTTGACAGTAAGAAAAATGTAGAATAACACCAACTTTAACCTTTCAGTTAACCTACCATTAGAATTTTCCCTACAGTCATACTAAATATTTTTATCACACTGTGATTTTAAAGAATTTATCTCCTCTAAAGAGTTATCAATCGACAGATCATTGTGCTTTTATAAGAGCAATGACCACTCTATTCAATAACATCCTAGAAACTGGTTGGTTTACTTTGGAAATACGTGAAATGATCCCACTCATTTCTCAATTTTAATTAATAAAAATATGATTGTTACCTCAGTACGAGACTATCCATTTTTCTTAACAGCGTTAATCTTGTTCATGTAATGCAATTACATTGACATTCTCCTGGACAAAGCTTAGGTTTCTCTGTGTGGAGTCAGAGTGCAAAGCTTGTTAGTGCTGCACAGTTTAATTATGAGCCACTTTATGTTGATGCTGTTTCCTGAGGTGAATCATGGACCATTTCTTTAAAATATGTATATATGCACCCACATACACACAAACACACACCAACAGTAAAAGCATTGCAAGTTTTGATGGTGTTTTTGTGTTTGTTTGCATAGAACAGTGAGGCTTTTATTCTCACTTTGCTTTAACCTTGTGTCTTACTACATTTGAATATGGATATGTTCCTGCAATTTCTTAATGAGCTTGCTATCTGTTTCTCCCTAACACTGTACATTTCTCTCTGATCTCTTTCGCTCCCTGTCTTTCTCTTTCTCTTTCCTACTCCTCCCTGCGCTCTATCCTCCTCCCTGTCTCGCTCTCATAATGAGGACCCCCCCCATCTTCGTTTCCCGGCACTGTTATTTGATGTGATAAAGATTTTTTTTTCTCACCTGCAAGAGAGAATTTGATGGCTTGTTGTGGTTGACTGACTTGCGGAGTCGTACTTGATGTATTTCCTGCTCTTGTTCTCGCTGTTTGCTTCTACAGTATGTCCTGCTACTGCCACATTCATTGCAACACACACACACATGCACACACACACACCATGTTCGTGTTAGATTGTCCGTTACAGACATGGTTTCTGCTGACTGAGGAGACACCAAATGATACGTGATACGTAGATTGTTGGCTCTAGTACTCAGTTTAGTATGTTAAGTGATAATAACAGTTATCATGTACTGAGGTGTTTTTAATGTTTAGCCCACATCATTTATAGACATGAGGAGGGAACAATATTAGAAACACAAGTCAATATAATTCAATCCAGTAATATATTCTCACCTCTCTGACAGTGTCAACAAAAGCTGAACATTGTAAGCTTCATAAATGTAGACTTTGTTGTATTGGATTACATTAAATAGGTGTACCCAATAAAGTGACCAGTGTATGTTTCACATTAAAAGCCTTCCAGAGGTTCAACAAGCTTAATCTCTCCCTTTCCTGTACGCTTTTAATGTGAAATACCAGATTTATTTTCCTTTCACTTCCACTAATCATTTCTTTCTTTCTTTTCCCCCGTCTTCCAGACTAATTGCTGTATGTTACATTTACAAATTAAATGAAAGACCTGCTCACAAATAGGACTACAGAAGAAGGACATAAGTTCTCATGTTAATATGATGTGCATTGTCCCTAGTTAAATAAAATAAACATAAACATACATGTTTCATCCTTTTTTAGGAGTTTTATTGTGACAGACGTCTGTGCTTTTCTACTGTCTCTGAGGATTTGCAAATGGACTGAAAATACATTTCAAAAATCCTGTGGAAAAAAAGTGGAAGGGTACCATGAGATAATAGAATGGAGACTGACATCCGAATGGGAAGGTAGAAGTTTCAGAAATAATCTGAAAACTCAATGAACCCAATAAGAGAATGACAATGAGGGAAGTGACATGTGGTGAAGATGAGGCAATGCACTAAGCCTATACATTTAGTATTGAGTGTAGTTACAGCTAACCACTATGGATTTATTAAGCTTAATACCAATAGAAGCTTTTTTGGATTTAAGCCACCTATCATCAACAATAGTGCCTCTGAAATAACAAATAAGACACCATAATCATAATTAAAGACAAATGATGAAATCGATCTAAATCACCAGATTCAATTCAATTTAAAGGCTTCCCATGAACAAGCAATGTAGTATTGATCAGTTCTACATTAAACATATAATCAATCACGCTGGCTCCATATATCAAGCCCGTACTGTATATTGGCCTAACTCTATTAGGGTGTGAGCAGAGCCAGGGGTTGGGACATGCACAGTGGGAGCCATGGATCAGGAAGTAAATCCCGTGGTGCTGCAGCAGCAGGTGACCTCTCTGTGACCTTTGCCTATTGCTCCCAGGAAGTGCGTGTGTGTGCACTTTCTGTGGGTTTGCATGTGTTAGTTTGTGTGCAAATGTGTGTATGTTGTGTAGAAATTACAAGAGAAGAGATGAGGTGAGATGTGGGCAGGTGTTAACGCTTCCAGGAGCAGGTGGTGTTTCACCCACTGGGGTGGGTGGGAAGTCTCCCAGGGGTTCTTTTCGGGGTGTATTTAGTTTGTCCTGTTACACACAAGGTTGGTTTCTTTATCAAATGACTGGATGTTGGACTTCCTTTTCTCTTTGAACGGCTGAGCTGATGGGGGAGGAAGCTGTTTCACTTACTCCCAGCCTGTGAGTACTGTACTGCATCCACAGCAAATGATATGAAGTGTTCGAGATATCATATCAGGTTAAATACTTATTGCTGTTTTGAGCAGATTGAATGGCTGAGCAGTGATTGAATGTGACGATGTTGGAGCTCATTTTAAACTCATAGTCCAGCATGGCTCAGCTAAGGCATCTTAACATTGTGAAAGGTCAGGAGTATTATCATTTTCTATTTACTAGTTCATACTCATGCATTAGCATGGATGTATTTCCAAATGCATATTGGGGTTACATACTGTGTCTAAATGTATACTCAAATAATTTTATCATTATTGTAGTATTTTAAATCTTCTTTTAGATTTGGGGAAAGATTTGTTAAAGGAGCAGTTTAACTTTATGACATAATATGTACAACCACTAATGAAACCTTTCCTCCTATTCTCACCTCTTCTTCTCCCCGGCCTCTGCTCATTCACTTTCTCCTCTCCTTTTTTTTGATATTTTTTCTCTATCCTCCACTTACTCTTTCCCTTTCACCTCTCCTCTCCACCGCTCTCCTCTTTTATCATTTCTTCTCATTTTATTATATCCTCCCATCTGCTATCTTTTTCATCCTCTCTTCTTCTTCTCTCTCCACTTCCTCTCTCTAGTCCGCTTATTTCCTGTCCCCTTTTCTCATTTCTTCTCCTCTTCTCTCCTCCCCTCTACTTGTTCACTTTCTCCTCTCCTCTCCTTTTTATCTCTTTTCTTCCCCTCCCCTTCTTTCTTACTTTCTACACTCCCTTTCTTCTCTGCTCTTAATTTCTTCTCTTTCTCTTTCCCCTCCTCTCCTTTCCCTCTCTCCTCTCCTCTGTTCTCATTTCCTCCTCTTCTCTTCAGTTTTTCCTCTTCTGTCATTTCTTCTCATTTTCTCCCCTTTTACTCATTTGCTTTCTCCTCTCTTCTTTTAATTTCTTCTCCTCTTCTTCTTTCTCCCACTTGACTCTTTCCATCTGTCCTCTTCTCTCCTCCATTGCCTTCTTCTCCTCTCTCCTCTCATCCTCCTTCATTTCTCTTCTTTGTGTGCTGGAGGATTTTGGGATATCCTGCCTTGTGTCTACTTGTTTCAGTGACCAGGCTGAGTCTGTATTGTCAGTGAGCAGCTAGGCTTTTTTTGTTATTATATTGGTGAGATATGGGGCAGACAATGGAGTATACGTAGGTGTGTTTTAGGGTAAAATTAAGATTTATACCAATAACAAGAGGTTGTGTTGTGTTTTGGTAATGTCATTCCAAAAGGTGGTGCATACTTTGGTTGGGTTGGGCTTTTTGTGTCAGTTTGAAGCCCTGAGGCTCCTCAGTGTTGTGAATCTCAGGACCTGAGGGAACTCCCTTCTGTGTTCTTCCAGCCTTTTTAAAGCTAGGTCGTGGAGTAAGGGTAACATCCTTTTTCCTACCCTCTACTCTTTTCTTCTCTCCACTCCTTTAATTTCGTTTCCTCTTTTCTCAGTTCCTCTTCTCTTCTTCTCTCCTTCCCTCTCTTTTCTCCTCTTTTATCTTTTGTTTCCTCTCCTCTCCTCGCTTTTCCTAACTTTTCCTCTCCTTTCCTCCTTCTTTACTCTTTAATTTGATTTTCTTCTTCCAGTCTTGTCTTTCCTTACTATAATGTTGCCAGTTGTTTTTTAATGTACATATACTGTATGTATACATGTACAGAATATGCTATGGCATGTCATTTTATTCCCTCTCGTGCCATCTTCGAGCTCTTCTATAAATGTGATTTTAACTGATCTGCCTGCTCATAGGAAGGTTAGCATATCCTGACTACATGTATATGTATATACAGTATCTCCTTCCCTCCTGTGGTCTCGGCACATCAGCTCTTCTCCTCTTTGGTCTGTTTCTCTATTTGCTCTCTCCTCTATCTCCACAGTGTGAAATCCAATTAATCAACATACTGTAGCGCCTTAGATAAAACCGATACTCTTCCCCTCTCTTTCTCATATCGATTTGAAGAGTTTCTTGAGTCGGCAAAGCAGCCTGAAACAATAGCAGACACAAAAAAAGTAGATTGCACCAAAACACACAAACAGTACAGAGAACAGTGATATCGACTGGACTTAATGCAACGATTGTCTCCTTCACTTTCTGGTTTCAGTCCACTTCTCCTCCCCCTAATTATTTATCAAAAAAACTTCTTACCATTCTTTGTGTCCTATCACCCTTTAACTTGTGTGATTTCCAGTCAATAACAGTTTGGATCAAAAGAGCAGTATAGAGACATCAATACCATTACCACATGAATTACTGTACATCGCTATGTAGAACTGTACTGTACTTCTGTATGTTCTCCTTCCTCCTGCTCTCTCTCCTGCCCCCGCAGAACAATGTTTATTTCTTCATATATTTATATTCTTAGTCACACTAGCTATATGAATAGAAAGGTTTGTTGGTTGGTTAGTCAGTCCAGCACTTCGGTCCAAACTGAAATATCTCAACAACTATTGATGGATTGGTGGATTGATGACATTGTACTAACATGCATGGTTGCCACAGGATGAATCCCGATAAGTTTGTTGATCCCCTGGCTTTTCCTATAGCGTTATCATGAGGTTGACATTTTTGGTTGGGACTGAATTGTCTTGGCAACTAGAAGTTGGGTTTCCATGAAATTTGGCGTAGAAAGTAATGACTTTCTCGATTCCCTGACTTTTCATCTAGTGACACATGTTGCTCAAAGTTTGGTTGTTTCTCTCGTGTTTCATTATTTACATGGTGGATTTTGTACAGACATTCATAGTTCCCAGACAATATCCTAATGACTTTGGTGATCTCCTGACTTTTGCTCGAGCACCACCAGCAGGCTTGACATTTTTGATTCAGAGTAAAATGTCTCAACAGATTTGCCATTAAGTTTGGCATTCATGTCCCCCTCAGGATGAATTCCAATAACTTTAGGTAACTTAGGTTTCTATTTGTCCAATACTTTGGCTTACAACCAAACATCTGCAATGAAATTTCCATCAGCCTCCGCTGTACTTTACATTTGATGCTAATTACAGCACATAATGTTAGCATGCTAACATCATAAGCTAAAATCTTGACCATGGTAACAATTACCTGTGAAATATCATTATGTCAACATTGTCATTGTGAGCATGTTAGCACACGGACATTAGCATTTAGCTTTCTATTGCTTTCTATGTAAGCTCACACAATGACTCACACAAAGGCTCTGTCCTGTGTCAACATGCATCCATTTTTAAGGAAGGCTTGGCTTGGCAAATTGGCTCACCAGATCTGCAGATCCCCTCTACTGTTCCTTGTCTACTTTTCTGTTTGTAGTGTGTGTTCGGTGTCTGTATTATGTGTAGGGGCAAGTGATGAGTGCATGTATTTCCATACTGCATTTTTTTGTCTTTACATACCATTTCCGAACACTGTCCACTTTCAGAGATGCCAAAGCATTAATGTTACCCTCCTGTTTTATATTCTTGCAGAGGTATCCAGCAGCAGTTGTCCAGCTACAGGGAGACGGTGATCCGGCAGGCCACGGTGGCGGCAGGCTCAGCCGTTCACCGGGACGACGCACCGACCTGCGGCATCTGCCACAAGACCAAGTTCGCAGACGGCTGCGGGAACCTGTGCTCATACTGCCAGACCAAGTTCTGCGCCCGCTGTGGGGGGCGAGTCTCCCTGCGATCCAACACGGTAAGAGAGAGGGGCTGTGATGATGGACCACTGTGTGTCAGTGTAATTGGACAACATTTTCTTATGGCCATTAACTCTGATTCATACATGTCCTGTGAAAACCAAAAATTATTATAACATTATCATATCATGATAAGTAGTGGCTATATTAATAATACTACAAAATTCTATTTTTGTCAAATAACATTTGAAGGGATGAACAACATTCTTCTAAAACATAGTCATTCACTGGTTTGATGACGTTGGTGGAGAGCACGCTCTTTCATCTGTATTTTACTGGGCTGAGATGCGATGACATTACATTACATTTATTTTAATCTCCACTTGTCTTTTTTCTTTTGCGTCCAGCCAACATTTAATAATTCTCTATTTCCTGCAAGTCACAATTCCAGTTTCCCTCATGTTTATATTTTAATGACATGGTTAAATCTTAAATATTTGCTAAGACTAAAATAACAAAAACAAAACTAATATAAGCTTGTGAAATATAAACTGAATGTAAACATGATTGACAGTTCAGTTCAGTGCTCTGATAATATTTTACAATGCTTCAATACAAAACATTCTGGTTTTTAAAATGTTTTGTCTAAATTAAAACGGTTTCATTTCAAGTGGTCTGAACCAACTGTTCAGAATTGGTCATAAGGGAAACATAACGTGTAGAGTCCTGTTTTCAGCAGTCTCGTACCTCGATAAAAAAACACGTTCATCATGGTACACCCGTTTCAAATGTTATCACTCTATTTAAAAGGCCTTATCAGTGGTTATCAGCCTCATATATATGGGTTTGAAGGGGCTTGCTACACATACTAATGGGTTCAAAAGGCAGTTATCATCTATTCACACTCATGTCATGCCCCTCAGCGTCTCATACAGACACACTTAGGTTTAGGCACCAAAACAACTTGCTTAGGTTTAAGAAGAACTCGTGGTTTGGGTTACAATAACTACATTACGTGACGAAAGTCATGTGCATAACTTTTACTAAGTCAACGTTGACTTTTGGTTTGTTTGTTGACAACCCACCCGTCCGTCCATCCATCCATCCATCCATCCATCCATCCATCCATCCATCCATTTACCACAGCTTCCTCTTCCTCCTCACGCGGACTCGCTATTTGCAAGTTGCTTTTTATACTATATACTATGAACACGCTGCACTGGCTCACTGAAATAAATGGGTGATAACAGCCTCCTGTACCTACTAGTAAGTTTAGTCGTGACCTACTAAACCCATATATGTGGGACAGGTGTGTGATAATAATGTCTGTTTAATAGCCTCATAACAGTCAAATCTGATGGATGGAATCCAAATCTGCACTTAGAGGTGCAGTAAGCACAAACACACTTATAACACATATAACATGCAGCTGTTCTGCTGTATGTCAAATCAGGCTATACCAGGGCCTCAGGTGTTGGAACTCAAGTGGAGGTAATGGGCCATGGCACACACTGAATTGTGTCTTTATGTGTGTATAGTAAGCTCTGGATGGGTGTTGATATGTACTGTATATGGAATATGTGTGCTACTGTGTATTTATATGTGCCTCCATCCATGTGTGTGAATGTGATGTATGCCTGCATGTGTGCATGTGTGTGTGACCCAGGCACTGGTAAAGGTTAATTGGGCATTAGACTGAGCTGTGGACAAAGGGGGTGGTCTCCCACTCTTTCTCGCCCTCCCAGGGGTCCGGAGGTGCCCTATACACACACAGCAGGGTGTAGGGGTGTGTGTGTTGGCATCGGGAGACGACCCTTCCTCTGAAATAGGTGACATCCCCTCTCCCACCCCTTTCCTTCCCATACACTACCAGTGTGGCATTTAATGACCTCACACTCGTGCAAACACACACACTCAAAAGTACATCCTAATTAGCTGCCGCCTGACATGGTGAGAGTTCAACTGCGGGGTCCTGGGGGGTTTGGAGGTGTGGGAGGCCGCTGCATTCAGTGGGAGAAGGTCTTTGAAAGGTGGATTTTGCACTTGAACAAGCACACACATTTCGAACAAAACCTTCACATGCACGGTACTACTTTTAAACTTGGTACTTGTGTATATTTATTTCTTAACATGATACTGATTGGTTGTAGTGTTATGGTAGCAGCATGTCTTTATATAACTTTTCTGAAAAGTCCGTTTTGAGTAGAGCAGTGATAAGGCAACAAATGATGGGAAAAAGGAAAATAATACATCTTGGAAATTTGACACTGCCTTTACCAGAAAAATTACAGCATTGGTTGTTGGTCCAAGTACTAAAAACATGGTTGACATTCTCGGGTCTATGCATTAAGTGCGGATCTGGACCCAGAAGCCGATTAGCCTAGCTTAGCTTCAGGGTGGGAAATTATCTATATCGTGAACATCTACCAGCCACAGATCAATGTTCCAATTCATCAGCCACTCAATTGTAAATCATTATTTTGTGCCTAATGCTATGTTAGCATAATGTTTCCCCCTGTTTTCAGTTTCTCATTAAGCTAGGCTAATCACCACCCAGCCCAAGCTCCTTACTTAAAACACAGACATGAGAGTTAGTGTCAATCCTCTCAGCTAACTCTTTGAAAGAAAGCAGAACCATTCTTTAATATAACCTTAATAATAGCTGTTCTCTCTCAGTAGCAAAGCCTACCAGAAGAAAAAGGCTGGTTCAAAGTACAAAGTGCCGAAGACACCCGAGACTGTGATTCACATCCTGTTTTCTGCCAATGGTTCCAATGGTTAATGTTTCTTTTAACCACAAACCTTAAACAAGTAGTTTGATTTAACTAAGCTTAACCAGACCATAACCATGGAGGCATCAAGTCATATACTGACATACAACATATTTTGTTGTTTAGGTATAAGGACTTGTTGAAACATTTGAACTTAAATCTGATATGTAACCTGAAATATCTGTGTCTTGCAGTGCTTGTTACTGGTAGGGCTGTAGGATCATTGCCATGCTTTCAGATATCATCTTTGCTCACATTCTCTCTGTCTTTCTTTTCATTATACATGAATGGCTGACTGGGCTGCAGGAGGACAAAGTGGTGAGTGCTGTGTTGTTTTTTTTGGTTCTTTTCTGGACTACATAACTTTGCCTGCAACCTTTAAGTCAATCCATCTTAATGGGTTCAGACAGTATGTATGCATGTGTGTATATACTCCTCAATCTTTCTGTCTGTCCATGTGTCTATTGTCATTACAAGTGGTAGAATGTATCAATAGTGGCAGTAGTAGTAGTAGTAGTAGTAGTAGTGGAAGTAGCCTACGTGGCACATTATCATTTAATAAGATGTAAGATTAAACCACCTTAAATCGTGATCTCTGGGAATAAACTACATCATCTGGAAACTAGATTTAAAACAATCTCTTCATCATTGCTTTTCCATACCGACTAATAGTACCCAGCATGCATTGCATGGACCTCAGAGGTAGAGCTCATAGGCCAATACACTTTGGACAATTTTAAATTTTGCAAGTAAAAACTTACTGTGTGAGAGGAAATGGCTGCAAGCCTAAGCGAACACAGGGAATGTGTAAACTCCATTTAGAAAGGCCCAAATAAGGAACACGCTCACTTTGCTGACAACATTTAAGGTACTTAATTAACATACTTATACAGATTTCTTTCACAGTGGGGTATAGTCGCACCCAAACGCCTCACTGCCAGCCGAACCCTAATCCATACCTCAGAGTGTCATCCGCATTTGTCACAGCTGCACTGGCTGAGTGAAATCCTGAATTGGTGGAACCAAGAACTACCCTTCAAAACCCTCTTTTGAAGTACCTGTTAGGTGATTAAACAAAATCACAATACAAACAAGAAACAGTAGTACTGAGAGTGGTATTGTAGAAGTATTGATAACTGATGTATCTTTCATTTTTCATTCATCCTATCATTCATGACCATTGCACTCACAATCTTTGACTGCCACAAGTTAAAAGAAATGCACCACCTTACTCAAATATCCACAGTGGTTGTGAGTCCAGCAATGGACAGAAAACAGAATAGAGCTTCAAGTGCTACTCGTGTAGTAGTTCAATGTTGCCTACATTGTGAGGTTACCAGTTATCAACTGATAACATATGCTTGTTTGCTTTCTTGCTGGGAGGTAGATGAGAAGAAGCAGCAGGTTAGCTTAGCTTAGCACAAAGGCTGGAAACAGGGAACAGCTAGGCTGGCTCTGACCAAATGTAACACAATGTAGCAACCACCTACCAGCATCTCTAAAGCTCACTAATGAACGAGTTATATCTCATTTGTTTAATCTGTACAAAAACTGTGTAAAAAGACATGTTGTAGTTCTACAGGAGATTTCTGGCCGGGAGCAGTGACTACATGGACTCTTCTCATCACTGTGAGGTTGCAAGACAGACATCAGAAACCCCAGAAAGTTACAAAGATAACTCTAACTCTCAGAAAGCAAATGAGCCAATTTGACAAAATGTCGAAACTATTGCTTCAAGAAAGTACAACTGTCAATGTTGCACCCAAGCAAACCACTGCTATGTAACCTATTTCACTGCACAGTGGGTCGTGTGTATTTGGATACTTGCTATGGTGTGCACAGTAGCAGTACATACAGTAGACATGAGGATGTACAGGATGCACTTGACTGGCCACCCTATCTGGCATGTTTCTTTGGGTTTTTGACACATAGGTGTATTGGCCTGCTCCATTGCTGTAAGGAAGACTTCCTCCTTTGTCGTGCGGCCTGGTTAATCAAAGGTTCAGCAGAATCATCCGATATGACACTGCTGGAGAAGCGTTCCCAGCGGACATGCCTTTAACACCTTCCTCTGCTTGTGTAGTTGTATCAGGTTTAGAACCTTACTTGAACCTTCCCTCAGGGCAGCTGCCAAAGTAGCACTTTGATGATAGTTGGCTGGGCTTGAACGCCACGACTGTCCGAGAGTGTTTTGGTGTGCTGTACATAGCATTCTCACTCCCTTACTAAAGCTCGGTACAACAATCACTGGCTGTAAAGAGGAAAGGTTTGGCAGAATGGAGGCCTTATGTAGCACTGGCTGTATAGCTGGACAGCAGACCGGGTTTGAATTACTGTTTGACATGGATTCATTTAATTACTCGAGGATTGATTAATCTTTCCTGGCACAGTGGTCCAAAAGTGCAAAGTTACTCTGCCGCTTTTTGCACTCCACTCAAACTAAACTAAAGTTAAAGTGAAAGTGTTGGCCAGGATCATGCTGGGCCTGAATGATATGTAGACTATCAGTGTGCTATAAAGTCTAGATCAGTATAACAGTTTTTTAATAAAGTGCTTTTATGCTTTTATACTGGTTATCCGTGGGGCTTTGAGGTCAGCTCCTGGCACACAAAGGTAACCCTTCAATTTTATTTCAAAACATATGCATTGTGTTACAGCTGTTTCCTTTCTTATAATTGTGTATGGGGACAAAAATGTATTTTTGGCATCAAAAAGACGTCACTTGACCTGCGATTCCCATAGCGGCCACTATTAGTGTTGCCAGATTGGGCAGTTTTGTGGCCACTTGTCATTCAATTGGGTGTGTAAAAATTTGGTTGTGGTAATTTAGGCTACATTTTATACAATTTGAGTGCTTTTCACTCATCCTAGTATGACTGAGATTGACAGGGCACTGAGCTCAAAACTGTCAGCTCGACACACAGTGACTGATACCTAATGAACGTCAAAACCAAATGTCATTTCACTTTATTACAACTAAGTTGAAACTCTTTATCCTATTCCCATTATTGTTCTGTCATAGCTCTGTGGTAAAAGACTTACATCTGCTAATATGAGTGGAAATGTTCATTATCTTTTAAACTTTTATTTTATTTTATGACTTCCATTACATATTTTATATTGTTGTAACTGGGGCACAAAATTAGCACCAGCCACCAGGCAAATGCTGGTGAAAAATGCAAGTGGCTTAACTCACCAGCCAATAAAGACATTGGTAGGGTATAGGGTGGCTGGTCAAATTTGGCCGGTGGAGAAAAAAGTAAATTTTGCATCCTGGTTGTGACCCTACACATACACAAAGAAATCCTTTCCTAAACGATAGAGCTTGAAGTACAGTGTCGTTCATTTGAACCATCTTTAAATGAATTTACAGAACAATTGTATCATGATACATACTGTTACCATGATATAAAATTACATATGCAGTGATAAAGGATTTTGGCCATAATCACTCACCCCTTTTTATCAAGACATATGGAGTTAACCACACAAAATGCTTTCCAATGTGATTTTTTATGATTGTTAATGATTTGCATTGTTACAAAAGTTCCAGTTTCACTTCAGCGCTCTATCTTCACCAAAAATGAGTTTAAGCTTAATCTGCAACTGTCCTTTTTTTCCCACTAACGTCATCTGGTCTTTCCAGTGGATTATTTCTGTGTACTGAATGAACTGTGAGGAGTGTGCTGTCTTGATTTTCAAAGAACATTTTTTGAAAGTAAAGGCGTAACGATATACAGTGTGTGGTGCGTGCAGCCCAGTGTGATGTGCTAATGATATTCACGGCTCATTATCTGCAGCGATGGCTGAGCTCTAGTGGAGGGAGGAGTGTGTGTTGTCGTACTGAAGCCAAGTGTTTCTCACAAAAAGGGCCGTTTTTGAAGTCTTGATTCCTCCTCTCGTGGGAGACTAGAGAAGAGTGTTGTGTGTTACTTTCTCTCAGGTCTCTCTCTCACACACACACACACACACACACACACACACACACACACTCACTAACAACTCTCCTCTCTCTAATTGTAATGTCCAGGGCTGTCTTTCTGTGGGGGGTCTGTGCTTTTATGTGGCTATACAGTGGGTATGGAAAGTATTCAGACCCCTTTTCATTTTTCACTCTTTGTTTTATTGCAGCCATTTGCTAAAATCGAAAAAGTTCATTTTATTTCTCATTAATGTACACTCAGCACCCCATCTTGACAGAAAAAAACAGAAATGTAGACATTTTTGCAAATTTATTAAAAAAGAAAAACTGAAATATCACACGGTCATAAGTTTTCAGACCCTTTGCTGTGACACTCATATTTAACTCCCATGCTGTCCATTTCTTCTGATCCTCCTGGAGATGGTTCTACTCCTTCATTGGAGTCCAGCTGTGTTTAATTAAACTGATTGGACTTGGTTAGGAAAGGCACACACCTGTCTATATAAGA
>JAVQJL010050488.1:0-26555 GCA_036024295.1 Nannoperca obscura
AAAAGTAAGAGCTTTACATAAAGTGCATAGAATCATGGGCGAAAACAACAAGGTATCGTATCGAATAATGAGTGCTGGTGATGAATCACAAGTGCTATAGGTAAGTACATCACTGTCAGTGGCAAAAGTGAAAAGAGCATTAAATTCAGAACCAGATTACCAGAAACCAGAAACACCTGTGTGATGCAGTGCAGTACAATAGCCGTGCTGTATACTAAATCACACACATCACATAAATGTGGTGGACATATTTGATTTTTTTTTGGTTGCTTGGCATTTATGAGTAGTTTGAGTTTGGGTCAGTACTCAAAACATGTACATATCATCAGTTCATCACTTTCATGAAATGCACATATCATACGTTGAGTATAAATATGAGACAATTTCCACAGAAAGGAAGTCAATTTAGCTGCTGTGAAGGTGACTTGTATGTGGCCAGTTTATTAGACCATCTTCAAATGGCACAAAGTAGAAGGAACAGTATTTTTGCCTCTCTGCCAAGGCAGAAAATAATTGAAACATCACATTACATTCCAGTGCTGCTGAAGTTATGTGGACGGTGGGAATTTCCCATCCCCATTCCAGCTTGATTTTAATGCCGTTAAAGTGTCTGGGAAATTTCTGTTAGCAACCACTAAAAAAATAGTTTTCAGCACTTGAAACTTTCAATAACAATGGCGGACGAGGGGCCTCTGGTAATAACACAGCAGTGGAGTCAGAACAAGAAAAGGACCACGATCTGGAAGAGTTGAAATGAATTAAGTAACACTCTCATTTCTCACTTCAGTTAGCATTCAACTACCCTGGAGTGAGCCACTGATCCCCCATCTGTTTCAGTAGACATAACATAACAGGACTCGCTTTACTTACAGCACAGTAGCCCCTGTGCAGGCTGGTGTCCTACCCCTGGGCTGTAAGGCAAAAGCGCGACTACTTTGTTTTCTAAGTGACTATTTCAGGTATTAGTAAATTAAGTTTTCTGTTCCACTGTTGCCTTTTTATTCTGTGAAATGTTATTTTAGGCACACTCTTCCTTGAGGTTTGGATTCATTTGATCATGTATCACCATTTGGATTGATTGGTTTTTGAACTGATGTGGTGTCTGTGTGTGTGTGTGTGTGTGTGTGTGTGTGTGTGTGTGCGCGCGCAGGGGCCAGGTCAGACTGGTCCATGGCAGTGGAGCCACAGGGCTGCAGCTGGTCCAGTCATACTCTGACTCTGACGAGGACAGCGACGGAGCCTGGGAGGGTCGGCTGGGTGACCGCTACAATCCACCAGGTAACCTCATACTGACGCTGTTCACTGCCCAGGCGTAAAGGTAGAACAATACGTTGTATTGTCGCTTGATATTATAGAGCCCCTTACCACTGCTCGTCGGCTGAAATACACAGTTTCAACAGCAACACATTGGAAAGCTTATGAAGGTCTGTAAGAACCAAAACATTTTTGATATAATGTGTTTTCTGGCTGTTTGTATTCGGTGTAGTTAGTAGAAACACAATGAATGCATGGCAGTGGCATGCAAGGTTTCATTTAAAGATTAAAGAGTAAATTGTGCTTTTGTCTTGTATTCCAAAAGATCCAAAATACATGTTATTTTTGAAAGAGGAAATTAAGTAAGTAGTATAAAATAAAGACATTTCTATATTTGTAATAAATGAGCATGTGCAACAAATCACATCATCTTTAAAGCTCATAAAGAGTTAGCAACTCATAGTTTTGCTTAGCGATCGAGTAGTGTGACGTGTTTTTGTGTAGTTTGTCACTGGTCATTGAAATATTACAGTGTGTCAGTTGTGGAAAAGTCCAACAGTGTGTTCTCATGAATATGCAGGGAGGTTTAATCAGAATGCGCTGTATGTAACACGTTCTGACAGTTTGATGTCAGATTGTGAACACATGTTTATTGTTGTTGTTTGTTATCTTTTTAGTGGACACCCAACCCGACACACACGAGGTGGACCAGAGTGAGATCCGAACTCAGATCCTGCTGGCCAACGCCTCCTCTGCCCCGAAAGGCCGACAGAGCTTCACGCACATGCTAACAGAGGTCAGATACAAACTAAAATCAATAAAAGTGGCGTCGGAGGACAGACTAGAATACATTTGGCAAATTACGAGCACTAGGAATGTAGTAATGTCGGTTTCATCCTCAGTTTTACAAGACATTTGGGAAATAATGAACTACTAATAATTATCTCTACTTGAAAGTAGATTATTTCCAGTTTGTCCAAATATTGAATTTGATTTTAGTCACTTGTTTGTGCCAGCCAGTTTCATTCCCAGTACATGTTGACCAGTGTGGTGTTTTCTTTGCTTTTTAGAGGGAATACGGCAGATGTAGAGGCTCCAGTTTTTCCCACGGAGAGTGCACTCGAATCCGCACACAGTGAGCGTTTTTGTGTTCTACACACTTCCAATATTTCTCAACAATATACCAGAAAATGACACAGAGAAAGAATAAGAAGGTTGAGCATGAACTTCTGTTGCATTCCGTGTGACCGATAGCTGTATATGTTAGTGAAAACCTGCAGTACACCAGACATGATGTTTATAAGAGGACTCATGGTGTTGTCTGTCAGATGATATTGACCCTTGTTCCTTCACAGTTTTCTGCCAAACTATGTATCCCACAAGGATACATACCAGCAGAAAGCCTTCTGTGGAGTGTACAGCGAGGATGGCAGCATGTTCCTCTCTGCCTGCCAAGGTAAATAACCCACGAGATCCAACATGAGATCCCAGAGGAACTCAATCAGATCCCATAATTATTCTTCAGTGTTTGTTTGAGACTGCTTAGGCCACCGACTGATCAGGGCCATTCGTGTATTGTCACATACAGAATGCAGTCACTGTAACATGATTAGAAAACACTATAAACACCATTACTTTTGAACTGATTTACCATGTGACTTCTTCTTAAACGATGTTTTCTAAGCAAACAGTGCAGGTGAGGGACAACAGGTCTCACCCAGACACCACCACATTCGTTTGATTACAGTCATTTTTTCTTCTTCTCGTTATTCACTGCAGACCAGAACATCCGCTTGTACGACACCACCAGGGGACGCTTTCACCTACAGCGAACAGTGAAGGCCCGTGATGTGGGCTGGAGCGTGCTGGATGTCTGCTTCACCCCTGACACAAATCATGTGCTTTACTCCAGCTGGTCTGACTACAGTAAGGCTAGCCGACCTGTAAGATAGAATATAATGCATCATGTCATTGATTCTAATTAGCATCATGTTTTGTTAAGAGTCACGGCTCAGCTAGTGATCCCCCTAGAACCATCCATGTTATCCATATGTTACCGTTGCCGCAGTGGCATCAAAACAAATCCAACTCTAGTCCCTGTAACCGTACTATGTTGCACTTATCTAATCTTTATGTCATAACAGGCCTTTTTTTTTATTATTATTCTACCAATTCAAAAAACATGCTTTGTTATGGTGTAACGGATCACAAAACTCATGGGTTGGAGTCACAGATCATTTTTTGGATAATAAAAATGACTTTGCTTTCCATGTATTATTTATTAAAGATCTTAACATAGCCCCCGTACGGATCAACTGTGATCCGTCACACCACTAATGCTTTGTATAGTGATCGATCTCCCTCCACCCATACATCTGTGTATTATGGGCTGGCTTCCTGTAGTTAGTCTGGATTGCGTTCTACCTACTAACACAGTGCACCACAGTTCACTTGGAAGGTCCCACATTTCTGTGCATCTCTGTCTGGTTCACTTGAGCCACCTTAACTATTATTGTATGCATGAACGATAGATTAATGGTCAGTTACTTGAATAAACATATGACTGTGCAGATGGTGAAACTGAATTTCCTATTTATTAGTCTGCACATTGGATAGTTTATCATCCTAAATACTAATAATAAAAAGCTCCCCGGCCAACTGTGTTGGGACATCAGGCAGCTTGAACTCAAGACCTTGTTGACTTGTTTAAAACTTAGTCTGAATTCACTCCCCATTTACTATTTAGTGTTTTATTTATTTATTTGTTTACATGTGGCTTGCACGCTACCTTCTGCTAACAATCCCGCAATGTAATCCATCACAAATGTTTATGCAAAATGAGTACACTCATGAATACACCTGTAAGTGATGACCCAGATGTAGTAAGATGATGATGATGATGATGATGATCATCTGTGTGTCTGAAATCTCAATTTCCAGCTCACTATAAAGTAAACTACTGGCTGTCTATTAGATGGGGAGTAGTGAGGGATCAGTGAACAAGTGATTTCTGACATAGTTTTGTTGGTAGGCAATGTTGCCCAAAGCAAGCAAGAGTTCTATTTTTGTTGTAGCCTAGCAGGCACGAGCTTATTGAACAAATCCTGAGTGTTAAACACTGCAAATCACATTGTTTTTTTTTAGCAGCATGACTGTAAAAGCGCGGCTGTGTTCTGCCACCAGTTTACACAATACGTTGTCATACAATCTGTTGTTTTGTTCTCATGTTCTCTGTCTCTCTGTCCCCACAGTTCATTTGTGCAGTATAGATGGAGACAGTGAAAACCACACCGCCCTGGACCTCAAGTTAGTGTTTCCCTCATAGTAACTATTAACATTACGGAGCAGGTAATCTATCATTCCCTACCAGCCGGCCCTCCTCTCCCTTTATTACCACCTGGATGAATGATGCTGTCAGAGCTTGTCACCTCAACATCCATCCTCCCGCTCTGTGTGTTACTTTAATTGGAGAGATCATTATTTCAACAAAGCGCCACCATTGACACCAAACTCATAGCCCGCCTAACAATAGCATTGTTTAGGAGGTGATGTGTGCCTTCATCGAGCTGTACGGTAGACGGTGTAGTTGTGATGCAATAATGGTGCTGCTGCTGGAGTTTCAATCTGCTTGTGTGTGTGCTGTTGTGCTTTGTAGTCCAGATGAGAGGAGGTTCTGTGTGTTCTCACTGGCTGCGTCCACAGATGGCAATGAAATCCTTGGAGGGTGAGTACAATTTGCTTTTATGTTTGAAGGCAGGGACTGACAGAGTTGAAATGAGGACTGAAGTCTCTTTCAGAAGTGTAAATTAAAACAGCTCCTCTTTTTCTGACAGCCGTGGAATTTGAATAGACTTTTTGAAGACACGACACCTATGTCTAATATAAAGCAGCCTCCGTTCAGCGCCATCAGCCACATTTAAATCTTGAATGAGAATGTATTTTCAGTCTCTCTCTGTCTCGTTTCAGAGCAAATGATGGCTGCCTTTACGTTTTTGATCTTGAGCAGAATAAACGAACGTTAAAGGTTAGTGTGTCTGAGTGCATTTGCTTGTTTGTATTATGCCTGTGTGCGTCTGTTCCTTAGTCACGACCACCTCAGTCTGTCTGTGCCTCATCCAGCGGTTGAGGTGAGCCAGACATTAGCAGACCTGAAAGTGCGCGGCCTCACGTAAATGTTTACGCGGCCCCGCCGTCTGTGTTGTAGCAGCAAAGCGTCCCCCCCCCCCCCCGCGTAGAAGTCAGTAGCTGGCCTCTGCCATCTGTTTCAACACTGTCTTTCTCATTCTGTCTGTCCTGTTACCTCCGGGTCAGTGTCCCTTTGCTCTTTCTCTGAACTTGTTCATTTGTCCTTATCGCTGCTCAGTAAGTCTGGTGGTGGTCTATATTTTTCTTTAAAAAATGTAATATATTGTTATAGTATTCTTCTGTTAACAAATCCCATGAAACGCCCAAAACTAGCAGTAAACTGATCCCACTAACATGTATTGTGGCTAAAGCCTGATACATCTTTAGTAGATAAATGAGCAGATATATAACATGTTCCTATGTGGCACTGATCCCACATACGCTGTTCTGCTCATGTAAATATAAATTACAGCACCAAGTTGGTGAGTGAAAATAGTCCCCAACACATGCTCTATTTACTTTTGTTTGAATAATTCTTGCCCAGAAGTTTTAAGGAATTATATATATTTTTAAAATTAAAGTATATATTTTTTCCATGTTTAAGATTTATGTCTTAAAACAGTAGGTCAAGTGATGTTGGGGCTGAAAGCCACAGACAAGCTGGTGAAGTTGACGTATTGAGAGTGGGATCAATTTTATTTAATTGATCCCTGAACACGGTGTGCAGCTGAGGCTGATGGGGGGGGTCATAATTTTTTCAGGTATTTGGTCATAAATGAAAGTATTGGACAAATAAATAAATAAAAGTCAGGGGAAAACCAAAGTGATTACAATTCATGCCGAGTGGCACATCAACATCTGCACCATATTTCATGGCGACCTATCAATAGCTGATGAGACATTTTATTCTAAACTACAAATGTCAACCTGCTGGTGTTGCTAGAAGAAGAGTCCTCTGGGGACCATGAACGTATGTTACAAATGTTAAGGTTATTCATCTGACAGTTGTTGTTGTTGTTGTTGATATTTGAGTCTGGACCATAGTGTTGGCTCGACACACATGCTGCATAGCTTATATGCTTATTTTGCTGTTCCTTTTCTAAACAAGACAGGATATTTCTTTTACATTTAAATTAACATTCTATATAACAATAACAAAGAGCAACCTCCATATGATGTTACACAGTTTCTCCCCATTGTTCAAACTCTCTCTCTGTTTCTGTGCCATTGTCTACACTTAATACTTTGTGTTTTATAGCAAAACAAATACTGTGACAGAGGTGTACAGTAGCTCAGTTAACAGGTGTTTGTAGCACTGCCCCAGCTCATTTGCTGCAGAGAGATGTACTGATAATGTACAATCACAATGTAAACATGTCTACCTTTAAGTAAAACAGGAAATATACCGGCTCAATACTAGAAACTTATCCTACTAATGTTCTGCACTCCAGACATGCACAAGCACACAAGTATGTATATTACACACCGCCTCTCTCATAAAGGCAATCACACAGTCTGTCCTACACACACACACACTGCCCGGCTTGCACACCCTCCACGCAGAGACGCCTGACTCTCTCTCTTTTGCGTCTCTGCCCCTCAGATTGATGCCCACGAGGACGACGTGAATGCGGTGGCGTTCGCCGACAGCTCGTCCCAGCTGCTCTTCTCTGGCAGCGACGACGCGCTGTGCAAGGTGTGGGACAGACGGACACTGCGGGAGGACAGACCGCAGCCTGTCGGACAGCTGGCCGGACACCGAGACGGCATCACCTTCATCCACAGCAAGGTGGGGGGGTGAGGAGAGGAACGCTGCTGGTATTTTATCAATCTGTCAATGACGAGCTCCCCAAACCCTTATGTGTAGTTGGATCTGACTGATGATTGGTTGGAAGTTCATTAATTAAATGTCGTGATTACAGCACATTGGTCTAACCCTGAGGTTTGTTTTATTTTTAAAATCTGGACCTGTGTTGTGACTGTGCCAGGGTGACGCGCGATACCTGATCAGCAACTCAAAGGACCAGTCCATCAAGCTCTGGGATGTCAGGAAGTTCTCGCCCAAAGAGGGGTTGGCAGCTTCCCGCCTGGCTGTCACCCAGCAAAACTGGGATTACCGCTGGCAGCAGGTTCCCCAGAGAGGTGAGGAGGAGGGAAGAGAGAGAGAGCTATTGGTGGGAGGGGAGGGGAGGAGAGGAGAGGAGAGGGGAAGTTAGAGGACGAGAGGAGGGGAGGTCACATGAAGGAAGCAAAGGAGGAGATGAAACGTCGTTATGAAAGATAAGAGAGAGGGCCAATGACAGAAAGGTGAAATGTGGGTGTGTATGTGGTGCGGGTGAGGGGATACAGCAGTATTAAAGCCCCGTATGGAGAGATGAGTGATTACCATTGCAAGTCAAAGAGGAGAGAAGGAGTAGAGGTGAAGGATAGGACCTCGGATAATGAGATGGAGAGGGGGAGAAAAAAACATGAAACTAAAATAAAGACTTCTTCTTAGCTCGATTCATAGATGTTTAGGATACGACGTTCATTCTTCATGTCTGAGTAAATTGGAGGGGAAGATTTAATTAAACATTTTAAAGATTGATTTCTGAAAATGTTGTGTGTATCTACCTGTTGCCCCCCCCTTCAGCCCTGAAGAGACACAAGCTGACGGGCGACACCTCGGTGATGACCTACCGTGGCCACGGCGTCCTGCACACCCTCATCCGCTGCCGTTTCTCTCCAGAGTTCAGCACCGGACAGAGGTTCATCTACTCTGGCTGCTCCACCGGCAAAATCATCAGTGAGTCTCCCCACGTCTGTGTGTGTGTGTGTGTGTGTGTGTCTGCAATGCATAGTCTTGTTATTTTACACCAATTAGCTCCGTCTAACTCTTGTGTGTCATTTCTGCGTGCAAAATCAATGCAGTTCTGATGCACGAGAGCAATTAAACGCACGCGATATACAGTACGTGTCTATAAGTGGCTAAACATGTAGAATTCTCTGTGTTCCTGTCCAGTATACGACGTCCTGACGGGCGGCGTGGTGTCCAGAATGTCGGGCCATGACGCGTGTGTGAGGGATGTCAGTTGGCACCCGTACGAAGACAACATCGTCAGCAGCTCTGTGAGTGCCGTTAATGCAAACTGTTTTTACTGAGGAGAGTTAAAGCAGCAGACAGTGTGTGAGTGTGTTTCTAATTTATATTGGATTCATTTGTAGTTTTTAGCAGTTTCTCTCTCAGCTGAAGAGAAAACCACACTATTCACCTAAAGCAGGAAAATCAACATTGTTGCCGCTACATGGCTAATATTACATACTTTACGCTTTCAATGTCCAGAAAAAAGACGTGCTAGCAAAATGCCTACATCAAGACAATGGCTTCATGAGTGGCCAGCTCTTTGCTTGCCTTAGAAGCCTTCTGTTTACTAAAGTCAGTCGATGCACAATGTAAAAGGTTCATCCACTACTTCATTCATTTTTAGTTGATGTGGATGAAATGGACAAAAAGATGGAAACAAATATTAAAAAACATTTTCAGACAGAAAGATAGCGAGTTAGCAAGAGCAAAGTGACTGAACACGGGTGCAGAGACAGGAAGGTGATTTCGTCTTTAATAGTTCATCTGAAGAACTGTGTGATGTTGGACAGTCTAACTTACTTTGGCTCCGATCCCTCTCCTCATCCATCTCTGCTTCTCCACAGTGGGACGGAGCGGTGCGCATGTGGGAGCACAGACAGACTCATCCTCTAGACGAGGAGAGAGACCGGGAGAGGGACTGGCAGCAGGGGAAAGACGTCTGAGGCAGCGAGAGGAGACGGAAGACAAAGGAAAAGATGTCAGCGGAAGTGACATCGCCACAGAAGGGGCGAGGCGGGCCCTAACAGAGCACGGCAATAAGCTCGGGAGAACTTTGAGAGACTCTTTTTAAATTCAATGCTGGATATTAATGATTACAATTATAGCGTGGTTGTGAAGTGCTCATTTGGAAGGCATTATAGCCTTACATTGTGGAGTGCAGATTAGGGCACAGTGGGACGGCCCACTTCTGGTTTCTCTTGTTTTTGCCTCACTGTCTTGCGCAGTCAACAGGCCGATGTTTTTAAAATTTAGCCTGAAACACGCAAATGTGCTGAAGCGCTATTTGCTAAGCACGGCACTTACTTATTGAGCTATTGAAATGTAACGTTAAGTTAGTCATATAAAAATCAACGTTGGATATTGCAGGGAGAAGCCGAGGATGATAATTCTGTATAAATGTATAGTATTTTAACGGGACGTGGGCTCGGGGAGTGGATTTAGACAGTCGTCAGTGTGATGATCTGGACTCGCTGTTATGAACATGAGCTGTGTCGTATTTGAGGGGCCGTCACGTTCAATGTCCACATTTAAAGACCCAATGTATTGCAATAATCCAGTA
Source organism: Nannoperca obscura (assembly GCA_036024295.1). Taxonomy (NCBI): domain Eukaryota; kingdom Metazoa; phylum Chordata; class Actinopteri; order Centrarchiformes; family Percichthyidae; genus Nannoperca; species Nannoperca obscura. The sequence goes on from JAVQJL010050488.1 coordinate 9,783, forward strand.
CATTTTTTGCCAGTCGCCCAGTTTATCATTGATTCATTCAGTTTCCAGAATACCAAGTTGACCAGGACGCCCAAACGCATCGTTAGTGTTGCCGTTCAACATTAATTTTGTGCTAAATCATCTTTAGACCGCCTCGAGTCTGAAGGCAACCCTAGTCTGAGGTCTTATTATTGATCCTGGGTCAGCACTCAAGTCTGTAAACACAAGCCCCGAGTCGATTTCTTTTTTAAAGCAGTCATTTTGTTGGCCAATATAATCTGTTTAAAAGATTTGAATGTGTGTGTTAATATGTCAAAGACTTGGTGAAGGGACTGGGGGTGCGCGCGTGGATCAAAGCTTACACACTGATCTGTATATGCAATTTTCAGGTGTTTATATCAAAGCCCATACTTCACTCAGACCGTTGTTTTACAGTAACAATAAAAACCTCTTTAAATGTATCACCATGAACTAAAGCTTTTCACTGAGCATTCGCCGTTGCTGTCAAGTTCTTTTTATTGAGGAGAAATGGCTTTGTTAGTTGTGTTGAAATCATTTGCTCCATCAGGCTTTAAACAGGCGAAGGACATTCAACATTTTCATAATGTGTTTTAAAAAAAAAACAATGTCCATTTGCACATCACATGAAACTGAAAGTGGAATTGAGTTTCATTGTCGTGAACATTTCATTTGGCTGAAAACAGCTGTCGTGTGTGCGTTTGCCAGCAGCACACAACAGACAACTGACTATTAGCATGAAGGTCATTGTAATAACAGCAGTGCATTTAGTGGTCTAAAATTAGATTCTTTGGCATGTCTGGTTTCATTTACACTTAGTGTCCCTCCTTAATACAAATTACATTCTTATAACAACCCACCAACACAGTGGTGGCCATCGTTTATCATCGCGGCTGCAGTTTCAATGAACGGGGAAAGTCTTAAGATGATTTATTTGGAAGAGGTCGTCACAATTCAGGAAAACTTGGCCGGGTACAGAAAGTAAAGTCATCAGAAATGCCTGTCCTATCGCTATGTTTAATAGTTTTTCATTAAAAAGACACTTTTTTGCACACAATTATGCATCTGAATAAGTGGAAAAAGGCAAATGAAATAAAGTGACATTAAAAAAAATATTAATTCTACTCTCCTTGACATGTTATGTACACAGAAGACCCTTACACTGAAGGAAAACTAATATTTCACACACAGACTCCAGCAGTGTTTCTGTTATTGAGTCCACATTCGTTGTGGGACTGGATGTCCTGGCTTGTGGAAACAGCTCTAGTCGGTTTTATTGAGCATAAATCCCATGGAGAGACTACACTTCCTCAGTCTGACTCTGGGTGTTGAAGAGGTTTAAGAGGCTCCGGCCTGGAAATAAAAAAAGACTGAAAAGTGCTGAGAGAAATGCAGCTGTTGGTGGTGCCAAATGCAGGCTGGCAACAGTTTATAACTCAAATTAGTTTTGGCTCCAACAGCTGATGCTAAGAATGGAGAGACGAAAGCAGAACCAAAGAAGGAGCCAAACGATCCGTTTCACGTGAGAATGTGAGTTTCTGCAGGAACAGACCAGACGGTGTTGATGCTAAATGCAAATGTCATTGAACAACGTTGCATCACACCAGTAAGTGATTGCGAGGTCGTTTGTTTTAAGCCATCGTGCACAATTTGGGGTTTTATTTTGCAGCCACAGATTCAGTGTCACCTGCCGTCTAACGGGACCACGTGACAGCGCAGTGGGTCGTTGTTTGGAGAATAAGTGGGTCAGTTACAGCAGCAGCCACCGCCGGGGAGGGCGAGGGGTTGTATTTTTATAAACCATGTGCTCTCCTGCACGCGTGACAGTGACAAATGCCCCCCCTCTCGGAGTAGAAGTGGTGTGCATTTCAAAGACAAAAGAAAGTGAGGCAGTCTCCGCCACTGGACACAAACAGAAGAGAAGACATTAAGTCCGAATTAACCCTGAAACTACACAAGACATGGATGTAAAGTCCGACAACTCCTCAAATGGCTCCACACCAGAGATCAACTTGGAGAAGTTACGCAAGATGGCTGCAGAGCTCGTGCTGCCGGGAAGGTTCGTCCTCAGGCTCCTGAACGCAGCTCTGGTGTTTGTGACAAACCTGCTGGGCCGAAGTTTGGGGAGCGGCCTGGTCAGAGGCCATTTCCACCTGGTGCTGTCAGGGCTGCTGCTGTTTGGTCCCGCGCTGAGTTTCTGGGCGTCAAAGTACAGCATCTTCGCAAACAGCAACCACTTCCTGTACAGGTGAGCGCAGCGGAGAAGCCCCTCTCCGGAGGTGTACGGCTCTCGTGTTTCAGTTGGACCTGCGCGCGCATTTTAAACCTGTAGCGAACTAAACTCACCTGGCACATTACAGACTAGTTACATTTAAAAGTGCACTTTCACATCAAATATAGTTCAGCAGATTTTCAAGTATGTATAGTCATTGGTGTGTCGCACGGCGGACATCGTGTTAAGGGTACAGGCATTACTCCAAGAATATATATATAAAGTTGTTGCTTACTTAAGTTTATTAACTATCAGTCATTACTTTATTAAATGTAAACAATCAATAGAAAGTGATTCTTTTTGTATGACTATTATTGCAATCACTTATTTGTGAGCAATAAAACACACCCGTCCTCAGTTCAGTGCACTCAGGGGTCTCAGCTGCTACAGCCTTACATGGTCTGGCATGACCAGTAGCTTCTGGTGGCTAATGTTAGCTAACCGTTATGCTACTACTCTCACACTATGATTGAGCATTTTCCTGACAATCACTGTTCTGTTTTTACTGGATGCTCTGCTGCCATATTACCTTGACAACCCCAAAATGTTTTTTAATGTACGTATTTAAACACTTTATATAAGCATTAATGCTTTCCTGTCAATTTATAAATCCATCACAAGTTGCATATTAATATTATATGTTAATAGCAAGTATATTGGTACCTATCCAACTGCACATTTTAGGATAGGAGTAAGTTCATCTAAGTTTATACATTATACATAAACTGACTGCCCATGATGCTTTGCTCAGTGCTCACGTTTGTTATTTAATGCATTTTGATTTTATATAACTCATGATGTGAAGCTATTAGCTGAGCAATCATTCATTATTTGGCAGTGGAGCAAATTTAAAAAGACTGAGCCCAGAACTTCTACTTCAACCTCAGACTGATACATGCATACATTTCTGCTTCAATACTCTCTCTCAGGAAGTTCCTCAAGTCCACTTGGGGTTGGACCTGCATCTTCACAGGTTCCTTCATCCTCCTCCTCTCCGTCTCAGCCCGTCACTCCCCCTCTCTCCTCCTCCGCCACCTCTCTCGGGTAGGGGTCGCGGGGTTCCTCTGGTGGGGCTGTCGGCATCTCCTGGCCCTGCTGGAGGATGCAGCGGGAACCTGTTACGAGCCAATGACCCCTTCCCAGGACGTCCAAGGCGCTGCCTCCTCAGTGCAGCCCCTGCTGCTTCTGCATGAGGACCAGACCAAGGCCTCCTGCCTCAAAGCCAACATGGTGTGGAGAGGTTACGAAGTATCCCAGGACGTCCTCATCCTCTGCTTGTGTTGCCTGCTTCTTGTCGAGGAAATGTCGGTCTTTGGCCCTCACTTGGCTCAAGCGGAGCCTCTGCAGAGGTCGCCTGGTGGCCCTTTAAGGTTCATCTTCCTCCTGTGTGTAATTTTACTTGCTGTTTGGATGTTCCTGCTGCTATGTTTGCTCGCACACTTCCCCCAGTTCCCCTCTCAGCAGCTGGGAGGAGCTCTGGGCTACCTGGGATGGAGAGCACTCTATCAGGGATGGTACAGGCTCAAACCGGGCTGGGGCTGCCCTGGTCTGCCGGGAGAGGGACTTCTTGCCAACACAGACACTGACAAACAGCCTCAGTAGCATGACGCCCTCAGAAGAGGCTGTTCTGGGGATGTGACTTTGACCTTGAAAGCTCAGGCTCTAGTTTTGGAAAGTTAAAAATGGCCTATCATTATGGTTGTAAAGAGAATCTAGGGATATAATATTACCTGTAAACACTCGACAACACTACATAACTCTGGTGTCATATGAATAAGCAGGCTACTTTCATTGTAGGTCAATAATAGTCTAAAACCAGATTTAAAAAGGAAAAAAGAATGCAGACAGAAGTATTGGAATCATGTTGCTTTATTTTGTAATCTGAACCGAAATGAATGTAAAATGAAGAAAAGAAGACATTTTTGTCAGAGTAGGTGCATTGTTACTTCATGAGTGTCATACTACACTAGTTGTGTCTTGTTAGAAAACATGTGAGTGTGGAGTCTCAATAGATAAGAGCTTTGTCTCCTCTGGGCTTCTTAATCTTGTCATAGTTCTTGTTAATGATGTCAAACAGCACAGCCTGGAGAGAGAAGAGAGAGACGTCAGTGATAAAAAAAAATAAGAAGGATAGACAGCATGTGGGAGAGACAGAAAGGTTAGAGGCAGTGATAAAAGAGAGAGAAGCCGAGATCCAGAGCTGTAATTGTGTCAAACGGCTCCTTTCATCATCACCTGTGCCGCCTTGTTCATTAACAGCATCAAACACAGGAGGACAATAGCCAGAAGGAGACAAACAGTGATTAATGGATGGGAGACGGAGCGCCAATCAATTTAACACAAGCATAGCAATTAGTTTAATTACCCTCCTATTAAGAAGGAATGGATTCCATTTAGCCACCGTCCCCGCTGCTGGGACACGGCTGGAATATTTTATACATGTGTGGTGTGGCTAGTTTTATTCAAACTACAGTGCATGATAACAACAGATGGTATACTGAATTTGACACATTCACGATATTCAGAAGACAAGCGGCCATTATCAGTTGTGTGTTGACAGTCTACATAAATACATATATGAAATGCAGTACGGTACGGTAAACAACAGGTGTCTTACATATATGTTGCGGATCTCCAGGACCACGAGGCGGAGCTCATTGTACTGATACTGGTCCAGCTCGTGAACCAGCTGTCTGTAGTCTCCCTGCAGCAGAAGGCACACATTTATATGTAATATAATATTATAATGGATTTTATTTTACGCACAAACAGAGCATGCCGTCTGCAGGTGGCACACAATAAACATCCATATCTTCTAGCTTAATTTAGTGTGTGTGTGTGTGTGTGTGCAACCATCAAAACACAGGAACACAAACGCATGTATTACATCGCACCACTCGGATCAAGATACACAATGTGAGATACTGACCACATGGGTCTGTTTGGAGGCTTTGGCCACAGCATCGCCTCTCTCGCTGTAATATCTAACAGAAGAAAGAGAAGTTACTAGTCATGCATTTATAACAGGATATATTTGTGTCTCACTTAATGTCTGCATTTCTCTTATAATTGTGCTATCTGAGAAACTCAGTCCAATTTTAATAAAAACGAGAAACTCTTGCAGAACAGTGGCCACTGTGTAGTTGGGCATTTAGCTAAAATGCTAAGCTATTGTAGCGTAATAAAGTCACTAAACTAAGTCAGTAATGTTTAATACAGTAATTAAGTGTTCTAGAGTTAGCTAACATTAGCCACCATAAGCTACTGCTCATACAAAACTATGCAAGGTTGTAACAACAAAGACCCGAGTGGACTGAACTGAGAAATTGTGTTTTATTGCTTATGAATTCAACTTTTGAGTTGAGAGGGGAAGATTGTATTATTTATTATGTCAAAACGTACATGTTTTCCCTTTAAAATGAAAGGGTTTTTGCTTTTCACACTGAGGTTACGATGCATAAACTCATAACACAGATTTTCCTGAAGCTCTTAATAAAGAGTGTGTTCAGTTATTATGCATACTTCTGTCTCTTTCCAGGACTGGTTGTGTGTACAGTCCATGATTGACTAACAGCTCCCAGGCACGTGTGTGTTGTTGCACCTGTTTGGGCTGAACAACTAACACATTTATGATGTTGATAATTCTATGTTTGGCGTTTGAAGATCTCTGCAAATCACTAGCATAACTGTGCTTAATTGCAAACTAAAGAGAGTGACATATAACCAGCCAAAAGAACTGACAACACTGGTGTGGGTGGATGAAGGGGGGGATGGGGCTGCATCTTTTCTTTATCATTCAAGTCAAATAAAACTCTACCAAAACGGTGCGTGTGGGCTCTTACTTTGAAATCTGGGTTTGGAATCCCTCGATCTTGGTGCGTGTGTTGGTCAGCAGCTCGAACACTTTCTCCTGTTGCACAAGAACAAAGATATTACACCAAACTAGATGCACGACATCTTTTCAAGACACAGAACCAGAGAATCATTCCGCTGCTTCACCCAATGACCACCAGGTTACCAACCTGCACAGCCACTCCAAAGTTGTTGCCATCTTCGATTTTAGGGATTTGGAGTTGCACCCACATCGACACCTGCGAGGAAAATCTTTATTTATTCAGCTCTAGTGTAATATACGAGTTTGTTATAGTGTTCAGTTATATTCTTATAACAAGTCGAGATAATTTGCCATTATTATGTAACCACTGTTGCAACATAGCATGTGAGCTCTTGCCTTTTACTTGAAAGCACTCCATCGTATTCACTCAAAGGCATTTTCCTTACATGCGTTGTGCAACCACATGTCGAGTGACTTTCTAAGTGGAAAATGAAACTAGAAGACTCTGAAGAGTCTGACTGACCGTGTTGAGCTTCTCCTTCAGTGTCTGGATCTGAGGCTTGACCTGCTGCAGGAGACTCTCCACTCGCTCGTTGGCACAGATGGGACCACAAGGAGGCCCTGAAGGGAAACAAACACCCTTTAAACATTGATTCACTTAGTCACAATATCAGAAAAAATGTTTGTTCAGTTGGGTTTCACCCAGTCTGCTGTCTAAGAGGACTTCCTTTTTAATTTCGAACACGCACATAAAAGCGGTTCACTTGCTCCCCAGTTCCTACTGTTTTACTGTACGGCTTTGTTTTCTCATTAGTTATAGTTGGACTCCTGCATTTCAATATTATTGGTTGGGGAATAGGTAGAGAAGCAAAAACGTCTGGCAGGGATTGTTGTGTTGCTATAATGTTTTTAATAAATATTCCATCTTTTATAAGAAGACAGAGCTGTCAAATGAAACATTTCTACACACCAGTCTCAATTCGTATTTTATTCATTCTTCCCCTTTACATAATAACAGACTGCAAACAGGGACATCCTTGTTTTGTAAAGTGTAAAGAATGTTTTGCTTATCACTTATCTGTCTTCTCATTTACCTGAATCCTCCTCCTCTTTATCGCTGTCCTTGTCTTTCTTCCCCTCCTTCCCCTCCTTCGCCTCCTTCTGCAGTAGAACAACAGAAGGCAGCAGGTCAAAGAGTTTTCACTGCCTGTTAATCTCTTAAGACAGCTCCCCCACAGTCGCTGGCTAAATGAAGATGTCAAATGTTGGATTTTCTTTCTTTTGTATAAGAAATGTAACCTAGTTCCAGCAGCTGCTACTCGCACACTGCTTCTGAATGCACTCCAACAGCCTCAAGTTTGTTCCCAAGAGTTGCTGTTTGATCACAAATATCCTTTCTCCCCACGTGAAACTGACGACACTGGCTGCGTTGCTCTCTTTCACACTCAAAATCAATGTCTGCAATATGACAGCAACTGCTACAACAGAGGGGACATTTGTGTAAATATGGGACACAATAAAAGGGTGAAAAAATATATGATTTAATGCCAAATAAACACATAACTCGCAGCAGCTTGAGGTGTCAATTTAGATTTTCTAAAGATCACCCAAAATAAAAGACCCACTCACTGCCAAATTGTAAAACAGTCCTTGGAAATTGCAGTGATTGGTTGCCATGGTGACAAAGGACTCAGTGTTGTGTCTTGATATTTTATGAAACGCTAAATATAAAACCTTGGCTGAGGATCCCAGTCGAGAGGCTTTATGCAGCACTAATGAGAAAATTCGTGCTTAAGAAAATAAAATACTAAGACTTTCTATTTGTACACGTATGATATGGCATATCGTCCTACATCCCCTCAATCTGAGGTGTTTTCTTCACCTCTTAACAAATGACCTGGAGTCCATTCCTGCACTCAAACAAAGACGGAGTTATATCAGACGAAGCGTGGGCCCTACCTCCTCTTTCTTCTTGCGTTTGGCCTCCTCTTTAGCTGGGTCTGGTATTGGGATGTCTAGCGGAGCCTTCAGGGATGCCAGGTCATCGCAGCTGAAGGACGTCTGACAACAAAAAAAAACAGATTAGACCCTCAGATTAGAGACAATGAGTTGATGAGTTGATTATAAAAGAGTTGTTGTTGTTGTTGTTGTTGTTAAGGACAGGAACAGGAAGTCTGCAGAGCCCCTGTGTGGCTGACACAGGCACAGATTGATACCTTCAACAGCATCTGCAGCTCTTCAATCTTCTGAGGGAAGATCTTTGACACCAGCTCTTCTGCCTTAAATAAAAGGGAAATAATGTTCACTTACATGTAAATGTGACAAACTAAAATTTATGGGACAGTTGGGAAATATTTGTAACTATTGGATAAATTACCTCCTTGGTGAGCTTTTGGCAAAAGCCCTCCACCTGCAATGGAGAGTTTGTATGAGTTAGTTATAATCATTTTCCTATATATATATTTTCGACACTGTCGCTACATGAAGGCCGTTTTGCAGCTAATTACCTGATAACTACCTGCTCACCTCGATTGACCCCTGCTGTCTGTCCACACTCATCAAAACAAAGACTTATCTAAGCGCCTGCTCCCCTGTTCGCGTCTCTGACACTCCAGACAGGTGTTTGAGGGTTAAGTGGGTATAACATGTTGCTGTGCAACATTTTAAAATCATGCTAGCAGACGCTCGCGCTCACCTGTTTCGTCGACTCGACGCGAAGACCCAGAGAAGCCATGTCGTCTCTGCAGATGAAAAGATGTTGATTAAGTTTATAAAAGCGTTTAAACTTCAACAAAGCGGCGAGAAAGAACAATAATAAACTCTTTATCTGCTAAGTTCAGTGCCGTGAACGGCACGGACGAATACTCACAGTTAGTCAGCATAAAAAGCGAAAATGAAAGTAAAGCGTGGACGTTTCCGTACTTTCCCAATTTAAAATCGAATGCTCCCAGTGCATTGTGGGACTTGTAGTTTTTAGGAAGCATTGGCGTTTCATTTCCCACAACAGAAGCCACTGATGGGAAATATAGATAGCCTAAAAGCACTGCCCTACTCAGAGAAATGGCATGCCATTTTTCTAATTGTCGGCTGTAACATTTTAAGATACACAACACATAATAATTATATATCATGTCTTTAATAATTCATACATATTATTTAGTATTAATACTCATTATTCTTCCTAAACTATAACATTAAATGTTTGGGTCTCATAACCCTATTAAAAAATACATAAAAATCTGGATCCTTGAGGTTTAGGTTATTTAGCATGGCCTCCAGGTATGGAAGAGAATTGGGGGCACTGTGTTATTTCCAAAATAAGTTCTAAATCAGACATTATTCTTAAAATAATGATTAAAGTATCTATTTATTATATTTATGTGACACTGCACCAAATGGCTTGTTACAGGATAGGTGTGCTTTACAAAATAAAAAAAGTTTAAATCAGTAAAATTAACATATAAACGGGAAAGGGGGAAAGGGTAACACACTATATAAACTACCATGTCATGTACTTTCTTTCTTTGGAGGTGTGTTGGCTGAGGGGTACAGCTGTGTGCCCATCAACCAGCAGGTCATGTGTTCGACCCCCGACTCCCCCGGTCACCTCCCCACTTGGAAGTTGCTTTGGATAAAACCGTCTGCTAAAATCTTTAATCTTTTCCAAAAATAATCACATGTATTGCAATGGTTATATTTAACATTTTGTAAAGGAAAACATCATGTAAGACATCACATTTCTTCTGTAATATCTCACTGTGTCCACTAAATGGGGCTGCTGTTCCGAGTGGAGTAGATCAAAGTGCTCTGTGGCAAACTACACTAACATAATGATTAACAGCATCAGAGTAAACGTGTGATGGTGTATATCAAAGAGTGTATGAACCAATTGGCCTCAATGACTCAAAGAATCTCCTGTAAAATATATGAAAAATGATTCAACTGTAAATGGGAATGGAGCTTTTCTCTGTTACCGTATTCAAAGTACAATATGGATTAAATGCAAAAAGACAAATGGCATAAACAGCCTACTGAAGACTTATATTACACATTACATTCACTGGCCTATACAATCAGACAATCCCAGCGGCAGGAAAGCACCCCTTTATCTCGCTATTGATCACAAAAAACCTGCTACTGTGACCGCTTTTCCAGGGATCTGCTGTCACATGGGCTCTTTCATTAGGAGCTGTGTGGTTAAAGCCCAAAACAAATACAGGATCCTGAGTGGACAGAGAGGACGTCAGAGCCTGCCATTGTAGACACAATCCTGGTCGTCTGTTACATGCTTTCATTATGTCAGCATGCTGTGTGGTATATTAAGACTGTAACAGGTAAACTCATGTCTGATCACAAGAATACACCCCATGTAGATTTAATAACTTAGTGGATATATAGGTGAGAAGTTGCTATTAAATCATAAATCCAAAAACTGTTTCGATAGAATGACAGTTGTTTCCTTTTAACGAGTGCTTCATAAATCTTCTTAATATCTGGCCAAACATCTGTAGTGTTCATCATAAAGTAAAGCAAAAACAATACAGCCCTCTTCACAAGTCATTATCTGAAGTTGGATCCAAAGGGCAAAGGGTGCACTTGTTTACAGTGTGAGTGCCATTAGTTATCAATTCTTTGATTTAAATGAGTGGGAGATTACGACACAGTGTGTTATTCAGGTCGGGGAGGCTGAGGTTGAGAAATACTGTGGGCAAAGGTCGTGGATCGTGGTGCGTTACAGGATTTCATCACCCCCTCCACAGTGACACACTGACACCTTAACTTAATGCATTGTGACTAACTAGACATGTGTATGAGCGATGCAGTATGTATGGTTTCAGACACAGTTTAGCAAACAATGGAAACTTCCTTAATAATACTGCATAATGTATTTTTTGAGTCTTGGTCTTTTATTTATTCTTCATGGGTCAAAAAATCTATTGTAAGTTGCTTTAGACAAGAGCAGCTGCTAAATGAATGTAATATAATGTAAAGCTTCTGTGCTGCCGTTTCACCTTTCTGAAACATGGCAAGAAAACGTCATCACTATTCTTCATTAAGACCTAAATGTTTACAGCAAGCCATCGTTGAACTTCTTAGAAATCAACAGCTTTTATTACACATACAGGGTTTTTGAAAAGTCTCGATATTTTGGAAAATAGTAACAATTTAGATGTGATGATAAAAGCTTAGAGAGTCTGGACATTTTTGAAATAAAGAACCTTGAAAGTGCTTTAATTTTACTTCCTTTAAAAGCTGTATGAACTCTGCACATCACTCTGAATAAGAATCGCTAATAAAGCTAACATGCCCTTTGAAAACAGCTGAAAATGTTACCACTTTTTTGTTTATCATGTGCCACATTGGGTGAAGAGACAAAGGTTAAAGGACACATACCGTCTGGCATTTGATCAGACACAGTGGTCTTAAGACTGCTTAGACCTTGGAAGGATCTGTCATTTTTACTTGGAGCAGAATAACGTCATGATACAACCACTTTACACACAAAAGAATAGTTTTGCAGAAACAGAGTAGAGTTCTTTTCTCTATTGATTTTTTTCTATGACAGCTCTCTGAATCAAATACATTGCAAACTTGAACTCATGCTCATTGTATCAATTTCAATATCAATCAATCAATCTTATTGAAATGCATGTTGGATTTCTAATTGGCTGGTACTTTTAGTGTTTAACTGTGGCTGTTGACCCATAAAACCAGGGGAAAACGTCTTAATAAGATGAAACTTAACTTCACAAAGCTGCAGATGTGTGATCAGAAATTTCACAGACAAATACAATTTCTAAAAGTCACAAGTCACACCCGTGTGCACTACAGTCAACAAACAGCACGGCAACTCATTACAGCCCCACAGTTCAGTGGTTAAAGATGTCACGGCTCTTAATGGCTTCTTTTACTTTTTGCCATTGGCTGCATTTCTGAATGCTCCTTTTCATAAGCATGGGCTGCAGTAGTGGACTGCATACATAGTGGATGTGTGTGTGTGTGTGTGTGTGTGTGTGTGAGAGAGAGAGAGAGTGTGCTTTAGGAGTCTCTTTGGTCAAATGCAGACTCTACAGGCCAGAGAACATGAGCCAGGAGGGCTGATGTTTAACCAGACATGTTGGACAGCTCTTTTTCTCTTTATCTTATGTTTACAGAAGACTCACCGTTCCAAGCCCCGCCCCTTTACTTCTTGTGTTTATGTGTGTGTGTGTGTGTGTGTGTGTGTGTGACCCCCCTCCCCCAGTTCCCAGAGAGAGAAACATTAACAGTGAACTCACTATTTAAACCAGACGCAGACACATTTGATTGCCCTGCACTGTTAGAATAAAGTTTAAGCCTTGTGCAGGCTCATGTCTAAAAGTCAAAACTATTTCTCTCATAAAAAAGGCTCGTCAGTGTTGTGAAAGTGACAATTACAACAATGCTCTCCTAGAAGACCATAAACCCTTCACAGCCTCTGGTGGCAGCGAACCTGAAGTGAGGAACCATGATGTCACAAAATCATAAAGCCATAGATTTGAATTTCTCCTTGAGGTAAAGGAAGAGAAGATTTTCAAGTTCTTTTTTTTTTTAAGAAGTCTTTTGTCTCGTTTTCAGGTTGATCTTTAAAATTGCCTTTTGCGATTTGAACACCCACTTGTTGCATTGTTCAAAATGGAAAATCCAGCGTATCTTGAAACTTTAGTACTGTTGCAAGGAAAAGTAGTTTTAAACAATATAATAATCAAAAATAACTTTTTCTTTATTGAACACAGAACAAACAACTACACAGAAACAACACATTACACCAGTGGTCTATTTCAGTAATATGTAAACAATAATAATAGGAATAGGAATCAATAAAAATGAATACCATAAAGCACATAGTGCATGTTTTACATACAAAACAATCACCAAAACATTTTTAAAAGTTAGGTCATCTTGTTTTCAGTAGATTCTATTTGAGATTTGAGGTCCACTTATAAAAAGAAACCACGTATCTGGGGACTTTTGCAAAAAAAAAGAAATATAAGACCATGGTGAACATCTACAGTATGTGTTCCTGTTGAGCTCTGTGCGTGCATTTCCGTCCCACTGCGCGTATTTCCGGGTTGCGGCTCCACGCTGCTGGCTGTTTTCAGGGGTGCAGGAACTCTGGAAACTTGCATCAGCCGGGAGGGACCGTCATCCGGGTCGGTCGCTCGGTCCGCGGTTCGGAGGAGACAGAAAAACACAACAACGTGGACACAAGCTGCGAAGGAGTAAACTACATGGTGTTTACATTGTTTTTCCTCCTCCTCCTCCTCCTCAGCGCTGAGCTGAGCCGAGCCGGTGTCCGGCTTGACTTTCTAAAGAGGGAAACAGTGTGAGGAGTTCACGGGGGTCGAGCAGCAGCAGGACAGCATCCTGAGTGTGAATGTCCACGCTGAGCAAAGTACAAGGTCCCCTCACAGCACTGATATGAGCTGCGAGCAGCTCTAGCCTCTGCTCCTCATTCCCCCTGTTCAGCTCACATAAATGAGCCCTTTCACACTTTTGTATTTTAGAAGCTAGTTTTCTTTTTGCACCGAAGATGTCGTGCCTGTTGCTGGGAGTCATGCGAAGGTGAGTCTTTTTTATTTCTTTTTTTGGGGGGGGATTTAAATCGTGTTTTAGCTTTGTGATTTCGTTGTATTTAAGTAATGTTTAGAGTAAATGCATCAGACTGCACAAAACGTACATTTATTCAACATCTGTCCAAATGTGCGTTTGTCTGCTTGAGTTAAGTTTACTTAATAAATGACAATTCATTTAAAACATTTTTTTAATTTTCTAGACATACAGAACATGTATGTATGTGTGTGTGTGTGTGTATGTGTGTGTGTACAATGTATGTGCTATTCTGCCCTTTGTGATAATGTTCGCCACTGTTTCTGAGGAGGAAAGTTACAACACAAAACTATGTCCATAACACAAAACTGAAAAAGAATACATGATTTAAAAAGGTACTTTTCTAATGAGATAAGACCTGTGGCATTATTCCAGCATTCATCCAGAATTAGTATTATTATATTTTACACATTTGAAGCTTTTCTTTTCAAAAGTCTGACCTTGTTGTCAAGTCTTCTTCATTGCCAGCTGGTATGAAGCCAGAAACTTGTCAGACTTGATTTCCGAGGTCTCGGGTCAGATGACATTGAGTAAGAACTTTTAGGTTTATAGGTGAAACAACACGTCACGTAGTGTGTGTGTGATTTGTTTACTGTTTAAAATTCTTTCTCAACAAAGGGTCATCTTTCTGCATTCTTTCTCTTCACCACTTCCCCCTCCAGGCTTTGTGATGACCCCACGTCTCACGGGGACTCTGGAGTCAGTGTGAGCACTCCATGGCATTGTGTGCTCGCTTTTATTCATCCATTAAAGGATGTGAGTGAGTGAGTGACACGGTGGTAGTGGCATGGCAGTTGGTGATCGGGGAGGCCCGTGTTCCTGTGCATTTTGTTTGTATTTCTGCTTGACAGATTGTTAATGGACGGAGTCGTCGCTCCTCTATTTGCTTGAACATCCTGGAGCACGTTCTGCGTGTTTTTCTCCGGGTACTCGCTGTGCTATGTACGAGGCTTGCACGTGTGCATCTTACTCCGGCTCAGCGCTGCTTCATGTGTAGACTCTGCCCCGAAGTGGCTATTGAGCAGGATCTCTGTGAAGGGGGAGTATAGGCGTGTCTGGCGGTGCTGTGTCAGGATTGGGTTGCTGATTTGGAGGTGTGTTTGGAGGAAAAGTTGTTCAGCTGGAAGCTTGACACAGTCAGGGAAATGTACCACATGTTTCTGTTCCTTGATACTCAGCGTTTTCCCTCTGCATACCGTACATCAAGTGATTTACCCTGTTTCAGTGCTGCATAGTCGTCACATTTAAATGTATTTTTTTTCTTGGAAGCTCATGTCAGGATACATCTATGCTACAGGCAGAGAAAAAAGCAAGAGAGGGTGAATGATTGCGGGGCATGCTGGGAGAAATATTGCAATATTGCAGCTTTTTTGATGCAAAGAAGGAAGAACAAAGCTGCTTATCCCATCCCGCTGCTTTTACCTTTTGTCTCAAGTCTGCCACTGCCCGGGCTTCAGCAAGCAAATGAATAATTAACAAATGCTAAAGTTTGGGCAAAGTTTCTGTTAATTAATTTCACATTCAGTCAACTCCTTTCCTAATCACACTGGGGATAATGTTCAGCACCATCCATACAGTAATTAGTGACGTGGCAGGGTGGGTCATCGGAAGCATAGGTGATTGATTTACTGTGTGGGGGGAGAGGCTAAAGTACTGTAGAGCTGATTAAATTAGACCGCTTCACATAGGTAACATCGCAGATAAGGCTGACAAAGGGCCTTTTTGTTTTGGTCTTTTTGGGCTAAAGGTCAAGCTAGCGTGCGGTGATAGAGTAATGTGATGGTTCTTTCAGTTCCCCCAAAGCCAATCATTCATTCATCTGTTCAGATCTCAGTCAGAAAGTCTACAGACCCACTGAAAACAGTTTCTGCCACACTCGTGAGGAAAATGATTCAACATTGGGTGGATTGCAATTTGAAATTTGGCACAGACATTCAAGTTCCCCTCAGGAAGAAACGTACTAATCCCCTGACTTTTCATATAGCGCCATCACCAGGTCAAAATTGTAATTTGTCCAATACTTGCCATTCCTATCAGCCCAACTGTACTTTGTGTTTAGTGCTAATTAGCAAATCTTAGCATGCTAATATGCTACATTAAGATGGCAAACGTGGTGAACCTTAGACCTGCTACACATCAGCATGTTAGCATGGTTGCCCTGAGCACCACTAAGCCTAACTACAGCCTCACATAGCCGCTAGCATGTCTGTAGACAAATTCTCATTTTGTGTGTGAGAATCCATTCATTTGACAAACACTTATTACTTAGGTTTTGTCTTCTTATACACATGATATACCAACATTATAAAACGAGTGTCTTACTGTGTGTCCAGCCTGCATTTTTCAGCACAAACTGGAGTCTGTTCATGATTAATTGCTGCCTCATCAATGGTTAAACAAGTGGTACAGGTCGCCTGCTTAGAGGGAGTTTGAACCCTGAGGCTGGCATCAGACTGGTTTCAGCTCTTTGACCTCTCTGTTGCGTTACGTGTTATCTTCTCTCTCGCTGCGAGCCTCTCGGCACGCATGCTGCACGTGCCCTTTGTGTGCTCCGACCAGATTTTACGTGTGTGCCTGCATGCGCAAGCAGAAGTGTGTGTGTTTGTTTGTGTGTGTGTGTGCTGTGTGATGCACGTATAATGACAGTCGGTGCAGCCAATTGGGAGCCGCGTGCCTCCACTTGACGGGACGTCGCTGTCTTTGAACCAACAACGTAGAAGAGTGTGTTTTGTATTCCCTGTCACATTAGCCACTGATTTCTGATTGGAGGGACAACGTGGGTCAATTTATAGGGTGAAACTAGCTTTAGAGCACATATGCTAAGAGGTCATCTGGGGTCATCCACACTGTCCACTGATGGATAACAAAGCACATACACACATTGTCTATTCCATTGACAGACCATTGCCATGTATGCACGCATAAACACACAGGCTTATGTTTTAACGGCTTACAAAGCTACAGCCCCCTCAGGGGCTTGTGTTTGTGGATACCATGCTGCTAACAAACACTAGGGGGGGGGGGGGGGGGGGGGGGGGGG
>JAVQJL010050489.1:0-29796 GCA_036024295.1 Nannoperca obscura
AAACTAAAAACACTGTTCGCTTTACATTCAATGTATATTTGACAACAATAACAGGAATCTTTGAATTCATATAAAAACAGTGTAAAACCCCTAAAAAAGAATATTTGGTATTTTGGTTGCATCTCACACACATATGTGCAGCCTGTGTGACCTGAACCTGGACTCAGAAGGTGCTTGTGAATATAAAAAGTATGAAAGGTAAAAACACTGTACAATTTTAAAAGATAATAATTACAATTCTTGCTCCTTAAATGAGCTGATAATACTGTACGAAGCAGGGAAAGTGCATGCAAATCAGAATCAATCCAAAAGAAAGAAACTAAAACGAAGATACAGAACAGTGATCTACTTTTTTGTTCATGTTGAAGTTGTGTTTTAAAGAGATAAAGTTGAAAATGTGTCTAAAAGTGAATAAATGGTTTAAATAGAACAAACACGTCGACACTTTTGGTGTTTAAATTACATTAAAACAACCTCAATTAACAAGTGCAGAGATACAAAGAGCTTTTTTGGTTCATCAAAAGGCATCAATTTACAATAAAGCACAAAGAAACTCAATAGGTGTTAAACGTGAATACGTGTAATGGCGAGGACAGAGGGGACACGGGACGTGTCTTCAGCAGGGCGACTCGTGTTGTGACTGCTATGTAAATATCTCATTAGTTTGGGTTAACAACATTCCTGCGCTCTTGGTTGGTTGTAACGTAAAAAAAAAAAGACAAGATCTAAGTGCTAAAATGTCCTCGTCCACCGTGCGTCCAGAAAGAGGCTGATGAGCCTATTAAATGTCAGCCTGCAAAATTATGCAAGAGGCTAAAAGCGTTTAAGTCGGACATAAATACCAGCACACCCCGAGGATTTGATTTGGAATTATTTATGTCCCTGCGATCGGGACGAGGAGGAAACAAAGGAATAATTAGAGTGGCGTGTTGCGCGCCGCCCGGCTTGCGCGCTCTCGTGCCCACCGAACGGGAGGCGCTCGCCCATTCCCCCTCAAACTTGATGGTTGTTGAACTTATTTTTAGTGTCATTTGATAAGCTCCCCTGCCTGCACAGAGACATCCCACTGACCCAGCCACTGGTCATTGTCTATACGGCTTCCCGTCAAAGCCGGCGCGCTTTGTCAGGTTTCGACTCGAATATCCATTTTGCATCTGAAGTAGGGAATCCGAAGTGACTGGATCATTCGAGCCTTTTTCTTCAGCTGCTGCCCCCTTTTCCTCCCCCACAGTGTTTCCGCTCACACTAACATCATTTGGGATTGGCGTCATGACAGCGCGCTTGAGAAATCCACAATATATATAAACCTATATCCCCTGCTTTTTGGGGTGAGGGATTTGGGGGTGGAGTGGTGGAGTGGGGGGGCCTGCACATAATTTCTGGAAATGAACAATACTTATCCGTCCATCGCATCCGTTGCTTTGGGTTTGCGTTTTGGACGTGGTGCACCGTCACTGGGGCGCCGTGTCCCCTTTTTTTTGGTCCTGTGAATAACGCAGTAATAGGTCATTCAATGTCAAAAGGCATAAAAAAGAGACAGCCAGGTCTTCACAGGCTGCTGCTTGCTGTTGCCTTTAATTATTTTAATTAAACTTTGATATTCTGGCGCTGGGAGAACCAGTGGCTCGTGACGCGGCCCGAGCGTCCGTCCCCCTCGGAGGATTGAGACGCCGGGCAGAGCGGCGTCGAGGCGGCTGTATCTGTATCTTAAAAGTCTTATCTGATAGGCCTGTTTATGGGCTGTGATGTGCTACGCCTTGCTGAGCAGAGAGCAGACTGCGCTGAAAACAGGGGCAAAAAACACCAAGCGCCATGTCAAGGTCTTAAAGGCATCAATCCCTCAAACGTAGCTGGAGATCCTCCCGGTCAGGAGGCTGTCCTGCGGTCCAATAACGCTCTATTAATTTTCTTGTCCCGAGTGCATAATGAAAGGAAGGTGTCTATAAAAAAAAAAAGAAAACTAAAGGCAAAGTCTTGGTGCCTTCCAATACCTTGGGGCATCTTGTCTACAATTTGTCATGCGTGTGCACTTCTCAGTGTTAAAATGACAAGATCAGCCAGTCAAAGGGCAGCCGGCAGGCAGGCAGGCAGGCAGCACTGCTGAAGTTGGAGAGGGGTTGTGATGAGACATCGCCAAAAGGCAACGGACTTCTGCACTTGTGAGGCCCACTGGGATTATTCAGACTTCCTCGCCAAAGGCAAACAGCCCCTTAACTCCATGTTTTTTTTTTAGATAGCTTCCGTCTGTGTCCATGAAATTAGGTTTTTCCACAGAAGGCACAATATGGTCAGAATATGTTAAGCCTTTGGTGCGCACGAAAAGCTAACCGAGTCTGAGTGCTAAGTTCTGGGGGCGCTCCTGTGCTTTCTGCTTTTATTCTTAATTAAAAAATACATAAAAGAAGAAAAAAAGTTGGCAATAACAAAAAAAAAAGCAGTAAATAACTTAATAAGAGTTAATATTAACATTTCACCCTGTGAGAACCCAGGAGGGAAAGTGTGCAGAGGACAGAGCGGAGGGAACAGATAGTGGTTTCAGCTGCAGGTTCAGACATGAACTTCTTCTTCTGGTCCACAGCGAGCAGCACGCACTGGTGATCACAACCTGCTCCTCTTCTTCTACTGATGCTGCACACGGTTGAAATTCATACACCGACCCTGAAAAACACAGAACAGACGTTAAGAGGTCATATTTCTAATTCATATCATCACATGTACATCAAATTAGAATTTCATAACTGACTCTTTGACATTTCTATTAAAATAAGATATTTCTATTTAAATAATACAAATAAAAAAATGTCCACGATAATATAAAGATAAAAGTAAAGAAAAATGTATTAAAGAGAATAAAGCGAAGGAGGTTCAATAAGAGGTCACACAGACATAACATGCATACAGTAAAACATAGAGAACATTATTATTATTATTATTATTTAAGGATAATTAAAGTAACACAATTCTCCAATCAGCTGATTAAAAAAAATACACAAGAAGCATCAACTGGTGAACCAGCAGCAAACACTTCCCTCGCTACCTTTCTGAGAAAACCGACAAAAAAAAGACATCTCACTTTAATCTCCCTGTGCATGGTCTCACCCAGCGTGTGTGTGTGTGTGTGTGTGTGTGCAGCTGTCTGAGCCTCTCAGTGCAGCAGCAGCCTGTTCACCAACAGTAGGCCGACTGGCACCAAGAGGGAGCTCTCGCACAGCAAATCCACATCAGCCAGAAGGCCTCCAACCTCACACACACACACACACACACACACACACACACACAGTGTTCACATGTGCTTACTGTAACCTGATTTCAACAATACTGTATTTATGAATCCTTGCTGGGAAATTCATCCTCTGCAAAATCTATGTTATAAATTCTCTTGGGGGCTGCGATGAAACTGATGGTTGAAACCTTGAACCTCCGACACGTCACATCTGGATTCACAACGTACGAGACTGTAGGACCGAGAAGTCCGTAGTTACAATCCAGACCTTGACTGCTGCTGTCCAGCTGGTCTTGTCCCAACAGATGACCTCCCCTGTGTTCTGACATGTATGGCTGCCCCCTCTGAGTGGAGATATTTTGGTATATATTCAAATGCACATGTTTGAGCCGCACGCCTCCTTTTCTGTCTCTGTTTGAGAAAACAACAGCACATTCAGGCCTCACGCTGTCCAGGTGGAGGCTTCCCACTCAGGTGTTATCGACAGAAATGATGAAGACACTGTTCCCGGGGCGGGGGGTGAATGCAGGAGCCCGTACAGTATCTGCACTACAGTCTGGCTCGGGAGCAGAAGTGTGCACGGACCGACTGTGACGAGGGCTTTAGACAAGCTGGAGAATCTTCCATTTCTTATTATTTGGCAGGGCTGGTGGGTGTTTGGTGGAGGGGTGGGGGCTTCGCTCCATCTCTGCATGGTAAGCCCCTCGACGTGTACCCTCTGCAACTAATCTCACACAGTCAACAAATAAGGCACATCAGATGCTGTTTTGGCCGCGGCCATCAGAGCGGCTAAGTTCAGTGGATTTTGCGGGTTTTACGGCGCGGGGGCTCGGTGAGGGAAGAAGTGCTCTCCGCCGCGGCAGGATGGCAGGCGAAGCCGGGGGATCTGGTGCGAGGGCGAAGCAGGTGCAGCACAATACGGTCAAACCCATTCCAGCTCCCCTGTTCGCGGATGAGCGGGGCCCGACTTGGCAGCGAGCGTTGCCTTGTAACTGGGCCATGTTGGAGAGACGGAGGCCCACCTGTGCCTCCCGGAGCGTCAGAACAATGGTCTGAATATGTCAGCATGAAATGTCAGTGAAGTCTCATCAGACGGACGGGAGCGTGACTGCAGATAGACGGGTGGATGAGTCAGGTGCAAGGAGATGGAGAGGTGAAGAGACAAGGGGAGGGTGGGGGTGGTCAAAGAGAGACATCGACTTCCAAATGAAGACTGTGATTAATAAGGTTCATTACAGACACTCCACTGGAAATATGGAAATGGAAATATATTGAAAGGAGATTCAACAGCATCCACTGTTGTTATACCTGCATTGCTTAAACTAATGATTATCTTTTTAATCAATCCCTCGACTGACTCTTTTAAATAATAGGTAACATGTCAGAATATGAAGTGATGCCCATTGCAGCTCTAAAGAGCCCAACGTGTCGTCGTCCAGTGGTTTATTTCGGTAAAGAAACACCATCAGTTTATGATGATTTGAGGCAGAAGTCTGCAGAAAAGCTGCAAACTGTCACACTGAAGAATCTGGAACATACTGTGCAAATGTTTGGTATTCCATCAATTATTTAAGCCTTGGATCCATTATCTCATCAATACATTGACTGCCCATAGCAAGAACTCCACAAGATGACAAAGAGCTAAAAAGCTGCAGAAAACGACAGGACTCTCGCTCACAAAATTGTTTTTTGCAGTCAATGATCTTGGCATCAGAAATAATCCTCCCAACTCTGCGGGTTGTGGAATACTTCAGCGCGGAGCTGTAGCCACCTACACTGAAGTCTTGTTAGCGGGCCCTCGCTGCGTGTTGACAGGAGCTGCAGAGGTCCACAGTTGCCCAGTCCTCAGACAACATGTTTGTCACTTGGACTGTTGGCTTGTAACTTGAGGCAGAGCTCCAGAAGTGAAGTGGAGATAGTGTGACTGTATGTGTTTTTGTGATTTCGACTCTCATCTCTCGCAGTGTTCGCACCCTGAGCAGCTTGAGTCCCCCAGAGCTGCAACTCCCCGAGGAGCTCTGCTGCACGAGGTGGTGAGACGGCAGCGGCGTGGAGCTCAGACCAAACTCTCTGCCATTGTAAAGGCTTTGGTGCTCTTGCAGTATGTCTTGCTGTGGCATACTAATACTAATAATAATTGTGGTCTTTAAATCATCGTCATTATTATCTTGTGCATGCATAACAATGTTTGAAAAATCAAAGGTTTGAAGACCTGTAACAAGATACAATGAAGGAATGGTTCCCATATGGGCCCTCAATTTTCATTACATTAATATTTCATCTTTTATATTTTGCATAACACTTCGGGTAGGTGACAGTAGCGTTTCCATCGGCTGGTTTGGAGGGAAGAACATGGGCTCGTTGCAGAGCGTCGTCTGGTCACAAGTTGCTTTATGCATGGCTGTAATCCACCAGGAAACAGAGGTGAAGAAGTAAAGGTTGAGAACCGGAAACAGCTGGTCAGCCATGCGAGTTAAAGGTTCCCTATGTCAGAACGCCTCTAGATCCCGTTTATCTTCAACAAAAGACAAAAATCACCTCAAGCCTAAAGAACGTTTGTTGCATATTAACCGTACAGCTTTTCTAATGCGGCACTATAGTGTCCACAAAGGGGGTGTGTGAGGTCTTAGAGGTCCACTTTCCCATTTCCTGACCTCACTGGTCATAAAACCACAGGTCAGTAGTTCTGATGTTCTCACATCCTCAGAGCTTGAAAAGCTTTTCGTGACTGTAGGTTGCAACTGAACAACTTCACCACCGGGTCCCTTCATTGTGTGCAGGTACTGAATCTGGGGGGGGGTCAACTGTCAGCTGACCTTAAAATCATCACACATTCCAGGTCCTGGAAGTTACACTCGAGTGTAACTTTGCTTCTTGACTTTAATTCTATAATTTAGATGATTTCATTTAATGATATACATTAATCACAACTACAACAGAAAGGACATTTGGTTGTATACTCTTTTATGTTCTCTGTCCCTTACAAATAAACAATAACAATTGTTGAGAGACAAGTAACAGGAAATAAACAGCTGATGGTGAGTTAGCTCCCATCCAAATGTTTGTATCAGATATGTCGTATTAATCGATTGTACAGTTTGTCACACTGACAATATCAAAAGTCAAAAAAAGATGCAGGAACGACGGCATCCATTTAGGTTACACAACCATCTCCCATCTGGACTGGAGTGTGAAAACACTTGCAAGCATGAGAGTTGTAATCCAGTTGCAAGATGCTTATTGTGCAGTGATAAGCTACAGGCTTTGAAAGATTTTATTACCATAACAGAGACTTTTTCCCCACATTAGAGCTTTGCAGCCTATACAGTAGCTTAGTTAATCTAAGGCTTACTTAATCCAACAGCAACAGGACGACAGCAACACTCGTCACATTATTCCAACACTTGTCTGTTGTTCTGACAAAATGTTAATGAACCGAACGGAGAACTCGTGCTGCTAACTACTCATATTGTAGATGTTCCTCTTTCTCCTGCCCACAGTATGTTCTGCTGGGTGGAAGCAAATATATGGCAACACAGTAATTGTTCTGTAAATGAAGAACTGGTTTACAAGAACTGTGCTCTGTATTTACAGTTTAACTCTCCTCATGTTTCTTTCTCGGTTGGTAAACCAGCTCTGAGGTTGCATCACGTCACGGATTCACGCGAGAATCCAGCCCTGATTTGCTTCATAGCCTGTCCCCAAAAAACTAAGTGATGGGTCCCACGGGGGAAATGGTTTCGCAAAATCTCAATCTCATGTGTGCACCATCATATCGCTCAATCCTAGTACTGCTGCTGCTTCACTCTCCACCTGAGAAGGTTTGGTTTCGGTGTCACATATTTAGGTGAAACTGTTCTGCAGGCTTTATGAACAGCCTCACTGGTGGATCCCACTGGATATGCTACTGTATCACCTCCAGGACAGGACTTTCCATCTTTGCATAATCACTACTCTATGCATTTTGGGACTATTAAATAAAGTACAAAGAAATATAACAAAGAAATGACACTCCTCCAAGGCAGAGCAGGGAACTCACTTGTATTACACTTTGAGCTGGACAGAAATCTTGTGATATGTTGTTGATTGTGGGCAAAATTAAGCTATTTGGGGTGTGTGGCACCAAGCTGCTCCACACTTTAAACTTCAGCTCTGTTTCACTTTAAACTACGAGTTGAGATCATATAACTTTTAAAAATGGCTACGTTATTTTTAGATGGACGATGAGCAAAATGAGCAACTTCTCGGAAAAGAATAGAGGAACAACTTCTACCTCTGAATTTAGGCACGCTTCTTTATTGTTGCTTAATTTCCTTCTTTCGTCCAAAATATCTTTATGGACTTTTTCATAAAGTGGATAAGACGACCTGTCAGGGGCGTATCATCTCTCTCGACAATATATGCACAATCAATGAAAGATCCATGTTCTGTGTTCATCTGAATGTGCTCCTGGAGGATGTTGCAGAAATCATTTCCATCTGGAGCTCGTTCATCCTGGACTTTATGGTCATTATGGTGGATTTAACTTTAGTTTAGAGTTTTACTGATCCCGCGTTTTATTTTAAATCCGCTTTAATCATGTAAAAAGAAAAAGAAAGATGAATGTGAACTGTCCCTGCCTGTCGAGCCTCAGCCACCGGACATGTGTTCTGTTTTACTCCGTGTCCTCTGCCACATATTGAACAAATTAAAAGTTCAAGTTGGAGGGAGAAGCACAGCTGCACGGGGACAGAGGAGAGAGCCAGGGTGTGAGCAATCCTCCCTCCACGAGGCTGCTGGCCCTCTTCACACAGCCCCTCGTCCCCACACACACACACACACACTGCCCACACAGCGCTGCCATCTGGCCTGCTGGGAAATCAGAGCCACCTGAGACTCGGCCAAATACATGATGCTCGCTGACAACTCGGGCATTTCTTTTCATTGTAAAGAGATGAATAAAGATTATACAAGAACATAAGGTGCATGCGAGGACAAGGTTTAAAAGAAAAGTTACTCCTTTCACTTCTGTGAAGTTTGGCAGATATCCTGGAAGATGCTGGAAAAGGAAGTGATGCCTTTAGGATGACATGTTTCCATCTGTACTTAATATCCATGTTATAATTGCCTCCATCTTTATGTGTATACACTAGTGAACACATCTGAACAAGACTTGGTATTGTGAACAACTTTGGTGCCGTCCTAATCTTCTGTATCGTTTCCAAAAACTCAAACTACACGGCCAACAGTATGTGGAAACCCAGCGACAACATTACTCCCACATGAGGCATTAATCTGCAGCTACAGCCTCCACTCTTTCAGGCTTTCCGTCAGAGTTTGGACCCCGGCTGCAGGGATTTACTCGGCCACTCAGAGCATTGGTGAGGTGCAACGCTGATGCTGGGTGATGAGGCCTGGCTCACAGGCAGCGTTCCACTTCACATCCCAAAGGTCTGGGCTGGGGTTGAGGTCAGGCCTCTGTGCAGACCAGTGAAGGACTTGTGAAAACCATTTCTTTATGAAGCTGGCTTTGTGCACCCAGGCGTTGTCACACACTGTTGCCACAAAGTTGGGAGCAAACTAGTGTCTCAAACATGATTGTGTTCTTAAGATTTCCCTTCACTGGGACTAAGGGGAATAGCACAAACCATCATATTTGTCTTTGTCTCATGTAAGTGGCCCTGTAAAAGTAAAAAAGCCCCTAGTTTTCCCAGATATTAGTCAGAACTAATGCTATGCACAGATAGAAAGTGCCTTTCAGAGTAAAATCTGCCTTTTTATAGTAAAGGCCTTTAGCAAGGTCGCAGTGGTCTAGTGGTCTGAGATGCACACCACAACAGTAAACCTCATCATCCAAATCCTGAGCGAATAGCAATACAAAGATTTACCATGAAAGACTATAATGATATAAAGATCCAAGCATCATCTCAGGCCTTTCAAACAGCAACACTGCCTCCAACAGTCTCCGTGTGAATAAAGTGGTGGTTGATGGGCAATCAGGCTCTGGCGGCTACTTGACTGACCCAGGGAGCAGAGAGGGAGTGAGCGACAGCTTGCAGTAAAAAAAGTTATGCTAGCAGGCAGCAGCATATGGTCTGCAGACTGTCAGAGCATCGCTGGCTCCCGCTTCCTGCAGACAGGAGAAGATTTTACTGTGTGGAGAAAAGAGAAACTGATGGTTTACAGAAAGGTCAGGGTCTTTGGTCCGAAGCATCATGCAAGTGTTAGCATTTCTGCTTTTTTCCACTGCCATTTGGAAACAATGTTGTATATGTAACAAGACATGTGTGCAGCGCTCCTTGTTGCCATTTCTGACATAGCGAGATAGCTTATTTTGATTGTGGTGCCTTTTGCCTTCCATTCATTCGCTTGTGTTCAGGTTTTCATGCAGGGAGAACTCCCCTCCTTCTTTCAGCTACACATTCTTGCACCTTGAGGCCCTTTTCCATATCTGTCATTCTTTAGATACTACTGAGCTGTGGCATTGTCTCTAATATTTGCTTCCCTGTGCTTCAGCACTTCCTGTAAACTTCATGCAAAACAGCCCCGGCTGAAAGACACACACATAAAAGTTGCTGTGGCAGTCCAGTCTGTATCCTGGGGTTTGTACAGCGACAGCAGGTCGCCAGAGAAAAGGATGCATCTATTAAAGAGTTAGCCATATGGACACGTCCCAGTGGCAGGATTTTATTGGTGATTGCAAGTCTGCTGATGCAAAATGGGAGTTAAGGAAGTTTAGGTTGCTCACTTGACTTCAGAACAGGCTTCAAACATTTTCCTGTCCTGACTATAAAGAGCCAGACTCCGTCTTTTTGGCATGCTTATCATAATACTGCAAGTAAGGTAAATTACTCGGAGAGAAACCCTGTTTCTGTGGAGAAGTTCACTTTCAGTTAGCTCCTGAAAGGTCAGGTACTGTTATATGAACAGATTTTGGAGGTTTTAGGGCTTTGGGGGGTTGGGACATGCTTGACAACAAGGCGGTCTGACTTTACATCTTCCAACAGAATCTCTGCTGCAACATAGTTCTTACTAAACAGAAACTACAGCATCTGGGCTTAATGCTAGGATAATATCAATATAAAAGGGTAAATTGGTGCTTTGCAAACACAAGGAACTCATAATAGGATTGTGAGATGACATGAGTTGTCTTGCAAGACGACCTGGCGTTCTGCAGGTTGTATTGTGTTTGCTGTGTTGCAGCACCAATCATCCTGTACCTGTTCACTCGTCACTGTGCACATACCGGCCAGCTAAATGTCTAACACGAAACAGTCCTTGACTCTGCATCAGCCGTCTGTTGTTACAGGGATAAGTTGCATCTCCTGAAGCTTGAACATGGACGCCACAATACTGTAGGTGCAGCTGTTTCCTGCCTGGGCCCTCCTGCGTGCTTCCACCCCCCCATCCCCAACACCCCCACCCTCTCTGGTTTTGTCAGAGTAAGTGCACATCATTGGCAGCTAAAAGCTCTGGGCACCGTCCCTCTGGTTGTTCCAGAGAAATGCCAATCGTTTTGGCGTCGACGGAGCCCTCACAGACGGCGCAGGAAGGCACAGATGGTACTAATGGGCGAGCAGAATCCAACCGAGGGACCGGGACAGAGCCACACCGGAGCGGCGTCCAAATAACTGTGGTGTGAATGTACTGTATGGCCAACGTGCCGCTCTGCTCTAGCGGGGACGATGCCACGGCAATGCGGCATAAAGAATTTAAAATGATAAAATAATCATAAGAGAGGGAGATCGTGGGAGGATCGTCGTGGAGCTCTGCCAGGAGGATCAGACAGAGGAGAGATTGTTCTTGGGCTGATATGTGCTGAAGTGAGTTAGACAGACCTCGTCCAAGTCAACCCACTCCAGCCAGACAACTGGGTTTCCAGCTAATGGACTGACTGAGACAGTCTGTCTGTCAAAGAGGAGCCAGTTTGCAGACTGCACGTTCTCCTGGTACAATGGTACTTTCATACGACTATGAGCCAGCTTTTACGACCTGAGAGGTGACAGACTCACATTTAGATTTTGTCGCCCAAATCTTTCCCTCCGTTTCCCACGTGATGCCCACATGCTGTAAATCCTAACATTTGTTGCGTAAAGCATTGACAAAAACACTCCTGTGTGTCCACCAGTGTCTTTTTTAGCTAGTAGTGCTAAGCAGATGCTTGTAGGAAGAACTAGTCACAGCTTTCAGTGGTGCTAAGAGGCCACTGAAATCCTGTTTGGAGCTCTGTGTTCTTTCGATAAAAGTTGAAATACTTCTGAAGGGTCACGATACCTTAAGTTTGAGCCTTTTTCAGCCTTCTGTGTGGTTTCTATAAATGAAAGCGGCCTTCAGAGCTGTGAGGAAAAGCAGATAGGTGGGCAGATTGGAAGCACTGTAGCGTGACATTTTGAGATTCTGCAAACCACCAAAAACACATTATATAGATAAAAGTTTCTCAGGTTCAAGGTGGCAACAGGAAATACAGTAAAAAAAGCACTGGAACCTCAAGAGACGACACAAGTAAGATACTGAGTTATAGCACACATTGGATGAAAACAAGCAAACAGCAGCAGCACGCGAATCCCACCCCCCAAAAAAAGGAAAAAGAAGCCAGTTCTGCAGTGGACACACAGCTGTTCAGTGTCCCAAAAGCTCAGATCTGCTGTACAGCGCGCTCAGACAACATGTGCAACCCTTCTGAACAAGGTTTCCAAACACAAACCAAAAATAAAGAGGGGGCTATTTGTTAATTTTTTCTTCCGGGTGCCACAGCGTATCAGCATCGAGCGGGAGCCCAGTGGGCTCATCTGTACTTCTAAATTACGTGTCATCGCCGCAACTGTCCTCCCAGAGAGGCCAGGAGAGATGCCACAAACACTCAGAACTGCACTCAGAACATAAGCTCGCTTCACGTCTCCGGGCCACGACCCTATCAACAAACAGCTCCCTGCGTAATGTTTGCCTGTTAATACTTCATCGTAACATTTGTGTTTCATGCTGAAGGGAATGAACAGGATGTAAACAACACCACTGATGTAAAATGTGTATTAACAGCATCTACGGGCAACATTTATCCTCTACAGCAAAACCATTTCTGCAGAGATGAAGGGTTTGCAGACGATGGATGTGCATGTAAGATGCCCAACATCCTTTTGTCTGATCCTCTGCTCACGTGTTTAAGATCTCAGTCTCCACAATAAGTCTGAAGAATTCCTCTGTAAACTTTCAACATCAAGTCCTTCCTGTGATGAAGTGTCAGTGTGCTGATGGTCATTAGCACAGGACGTCCGGACAGTGCTGTGTCTTTTGTCACTGCTGCAGAGGATTTTAGACTTCAGAAGTGTGTTTGCAGGTATAATAATTTAACTTCTGTTGCTTTGTTATCCCTGAGGGCCACATAAACAGAAACAAAGGATGTTAAGGGTTAAATAAATGCATTCAAATAAAACAGCATCGCATTGTTGGTGCCTCTTTGTTAAACTGTCCCGGTGATGTTTGCCTTCATGTACAGGGGACAGGGTCAATGTGTTTGACTATTAAAGGAAGTGAGAATTATTGATGTTTGAAGACAATAAAATGTGCTTTCCTGTCCCATTTCTGACCAAGGTATTACCATTCAAATACTTCCACTTCAGTGAATGTTGCTTCAAGTTATCTGATCTGTTAGTACATTTAGTCTTTAATACAGGACCTTCTATAGCAGCAGCCTTTTTATTTTAAGTCTTAAAAAGGGAAAAACTGGGTCTTCCAAAATATAAATATGCTGAATATCCATTTGGTCTAAACTTTGTTGCCTTAAATTCATCTGTCAATATTTCAAAAGCACAGATGATTCAATCTTCAAAAACCTCTTAGTAAACAAAGGTTTTAATATGACTCAGTACCAATGTGCTTCACTCTGATGCCAGTCGTCTTTCTGTCGGAGGCGGCAGAGAGATTAGCAAGTGCAGCAGATCTCGTTTTGGAATGAAACTCTTTGATTGGCCTCAATCGCTGGAAAGTGTCCCTCCAGTGCGAGTACATGTGTGTGTGGGTGTGTGTTACTACTCCCGCTCCATGCATGGTTCCCCCTCTTCCTCCTCCACCAGCGGCATGCTGGACGGGGTCACATGTGATCTGCTCTGAGCGGAGATGCAGGCCATGCGACAGGGAGGGCCAGTATTTGGAGTGAGCTGTCAAGATGGGGCGGTGTGTTTGTGTGTGTGTGTGTTGTGCACGTGCCAGGGAGGCTCCCCTCCCACAGGGAGGCACATATTAAAGTCCCTGATGAGACTAATGCAGGAGGAAATGGGTTTGGCGTTGCGCCCGCTCGAGAGGTGAAAGGAAGGCTGGTCTGGGTCGAGCGTGACCTGAAATGAATCTGGAGCAAGTGTGAGAAACAAGAAGAAGAAAACAAGGTCGATCTGTACGTTTCTCTCTCGTGTGTGTGTGTGTGTGTGTTAAATTATTACATTGTTTTAATTGTTCCACTGGATTTGATTTGCAATGAATATTCATACCTTTTTTTCCCCAAGAAGAAAAAATAGATTAAAACAAACAAAAAAAAAAATTGTGTTTCCCAAATATAAAAAAGCAACATCTCATATTTATATCATTACTGAATCATTGATCCTTCAGCCGCAATTAGTGAGAGAGAGATCACAGCCCTCGTCTCTCTTTTAAGAGTTAATCGAGTAATTAAAGATGCAGATTTGCGGCTAACGACGCGCCGACGTGAACTGCCAAAAACATGCACCGCTTTCCTGCAGTTGACATGATTAACTACAATTAGACAAAAGGTAAAACAAAAGAATTAATGGAAAACGGTGTCTAATCACACACACAAAAGGAGATAATTGCGCTGTGGGCTGATGAATTAGTTATTATTAGTTTCTCTGACGATTTTGGTTTATTTTATCTCCGCCAGCACATGAACATCTGTAGCTGCCTTATCAGCGTTGTGCTGTGACAGACAGAAAAGTTCCTTCTTAAACTGTTCAATCAGTTAGTCTGATTTCAGCTTTCATTCTTTATTATTTGGTCTTTTCATAGTTCTAATAACCCGTTTTTTCATTTTGAAACCTGACATGAAACATTTTAAGATGTGTGTATTTGAAGTAAGGTCTTTTGAAGATTTCATAATATTTAAGACTAAATATGTTTTTTTTTTGACCCACAAATTAGATTTCTGTCACTTTATACCCCATCGAAAAAATGAATTAAAAGCACAAAAAAGCACAAAAAAGAAAAACACACATTATGATTTAACTAAATATATATTAAATACTTTCTTTTTAGCATTTTGAATTTGAACTATGTGCTCTTGTGCTGTATTTTACAAAAGGTGTTCTGCTTATTTAGCAGAGCTCGTAGCTGATTTACACCAAAGCTTCCGGGTTCGTAACTCACGACCAAAATCTGTCTTCATGTTCAAAGTTAAATCTGATTTTACAGCAAAAAGTCCAGCTTTAAATCTCAACGGGAGAAAAGCTGTTATTTACGAGGCTGTAAACCAACAGGGTGGAGATGCAGGCGAGCAGCGGCGGCGGCCTGCGACGCCGGGTGGAAAGGCTCGGTGATAAAGCATCTTGTTAGCTCTACTGAGGAAAATATGCTTATCAAGCCGCATGTTAATACAAGCAGTAAATAATGTGATCATCGGCCAGCGATGCTGGAAATATAACAGCGTGAAGGAGCCTGAAGCCACGCTGACTACAGGGAGGTGTTGAGTGTGTGTGTGTGTGTGTTCTTCTTAAACTGTGAGAACTGGGTTAATGTGACCTGAGCAGTGAAGACATTAGCAGCAACACACCGACAACACACACACAACCTGACACGGCTGGATGTCTTCTGCTGCTGTCGGGTCCTGGAAAACTGGGAAGTTCAGGTGTTGTGCTGCTTTCAGGTACAAGTGAAGCCGCAAAGTGACCAAAAATGAATAAACAAACAGTGGTTGATTTTAAACACTGGTTCTTTTTTTTTTTTTTCTCCTTCAGCTGAATCATAATGATGATGTGACCACATCTCTGTCGTTTGACAAATGTATGTTGTCCTCATTAATAATTGGGAAGAAGCTGTCATTTAAAACTAGTTCAGAGTTTGTTCTCATGTAATACATTTAACTGCACTGATATTGATTAACCACATCGCCCGAGCCGAATGCACGTGTCCCACAAACTCTAAATATCAACAGTCCTTTGCACTATGTATGTAAAATGTATTCATATTTTTAAATGTCCTGTTCTATTTGGTGATTTTAAATATTTGATCAGTTTAATAGACTTCAGTTATATATATGACCGAACTATGTCTGTTGTATTTCTTCTCTTTGCCCATGTGTCCTTGATTAAATAAAGGCATAAATAAAAGGTTATTTGTGCCCTGTTTGAATAATGCACAGGATAAAATAAGCCTGCAGGACACCGTAAATAACACTGACAACTACTTCCTTTTCTTTGAATTCCAAGTATTAGTGAATAGAAATAATCCAGAAGCTGCCTTCAGTTTATTTTTGACTAGTAGAAAACTGAAAGTCTCCAAAACCACCGCGCAGAAACAACACTGATGCACCACTGCTTCAACATCCTGAAGTACATGATTCAACCACCTTCTACCTCTGGTTTAGTCTCCACCAACCCCTGATTGAAGAACAGTTGAAGGAGTGTGGGGCTCCCCAATGAGCACTTCCTCTCAAGAAGTGGTCAAAAAACACGTATTGACGAGCTTAGTGTGTAACGCATTATATCTGCAATAAATGTTTAGGCTTCTGATTTTAAGTCTCCTCTTTCCTCCTTCTTGGATCCGTTCAAAAGCATCCAGCACACAGGAACCTTCGTAGGCCAACAGATGTTCTAGAGGGACTTCTTCACCTCTAGTTGTTGGTTCCTGAGTGGAAACTGCATGAGAACCTTACATCTCCAAAATGAAACAGTACATTCCTGGTCTTGTACGATGCCTCATCTCTCTGATTGATGTGCTTGAATCACTTTAGTACTTGTTTAGTTTATGAGTTTGGTATAAAAGGCTCACTGTTGATGGTTGGTGACTGTGCAGAATCACTGGGAGTGTATCCTTAAGAAATCCGCAGGGTGCCACACACTTGGCGGAGGTCTTGGGGTGTGCTACAGCTAAATCAATCCAGATAAAACAACTGCTTTTTTAAGGGTCCGCCCTCTTAAGCTGCACTGCAGTTCTCACGGCGGTCCTTAGTCAACACTCGTGAAAAAAACAAACGCCTGTGAACTTGAACTGTCAACTCTGGTTGACCTGGGAGTTGGTTGTAGGATTGCAGGATGGGGGTGGGAGCCTTGATTTGCAGTGCGATGAATCGTCGCGCAGCATGCTCAAACCTTCCCCGAGGCCCAGCAGTGAAATTAACAAGTTTGGCAGGCCGACGCTGCCCTCTCAGGCGCTCGCAGTGTTGCTGTGCGAGAGGAGGGCGGGCTCTGCCTCTTTGTCTCAATGGAGACAAATCTTGGGCGGACTGTTTGTTTGGGGAAAGGGTGTGAACGGAGAACAAGTCCATCAAATCAATTAGAGTCTTCTGCAGAGACGGCCTGGCTTGGCCTGGGCTGAAGGAGCTTGGCCCGATCTTTTGTGAGGGGTTATGTGAGTCAGATTGTTGCCACAGCCAACAGTCATGACTCGTGTACTCACAACACCAGTGCGAGCGGAGGGAGGAGGGGTGAAAAGCTTGCATATGGCCAGAGCCAGTGTGTCACGTTTGGGCTAGAGTTCACATTGGGCTCAGACGCTCACACCAATGAGCTCGTGAGGATTGTCGCGCTGCAGCACTGCGGTCGTGTTTGAGACTTACAAGCTTAGAAGAGAGGGGTAGAAAACTGTACTGCATGTACTCTAACCCACGTATCCTCCATCTTATCCTTAACTCATACTTATAGTAGTTAAGAACACTTGCTTTTAACTATTTGAGGAGAAATAGCAAGTTGAGCTACTATTCTGTAAAAAGTATTTAGTATTTATGCATGATGAAGGTAAGGTAATTACTTTTTCTAAGGTCAAAGAATCAGCTTTGCTTGGTTTTAGGAAACGCAGGAACGCAGGGGCTGCAAACACCTGTGAAATGATCTTATATGCATAAACAAGCGGTACACTTCCTGTGAAAGTACAAAAGCCTTTTGTTTACATCTCCTTGTGAAACAGGTCACACTTGACTCACATGTACCACTCGCAGTGATCCTGAGTGACTGTCAATAATCAAGCTGGGATCCTTTCCAGATCAGTGCCAACGTGATTTCTCAGGCGACGCAGCCTCTCTCACCGTGACTTTCCAGTTCGGCATTTACGCAAACTAGTTTCACACTTTCCAACATGTCTTGATTTTATTTTTCCCTCTTTAAAAATGAGGAAACCAAATAAGTGCATTTCATGGCGTCACTGGGCGGCAGCGTGCTGATGTGCGTGCATGTAGCTTTGTCTTTCCTACAAACATGTTGTCGTCTTTTTGTACTGGTATGACACGTCAACATGTCTGCCATAAAGCTGAAACCATTAATCAATCCTCAGTAAATCAATCACCGTTATTAAAGACAAAAGAAATAAATTTTTAAAAATCAACAGATGAATAGATACCAGAAACATTATTTAGTTGCAGCCTTGATCTGCAGTGAAAAGCTGTTTGCATGTCTGCCAACATATATCTCAGTACTGCAGCATGTAGAATATATAGAATATATATAAAGCAGTCGTTCTCTAGTTAGCGACTCAGAATCTCCACGCGTGAAAAGACATTTTCGCCGCTGCTCTTTTGGGGATTTGAATCCCTGCAGTAACACTGATCGCCCTGTTTAATTAAGCAGGTTTTCAGACTCTGCAGTCGGTCAACACTCGCTTCAACTTCTGCTGCTGCCACGAGCACGAGTCTGAGTGCGATCTCCATTATGGTAATTTATTTGCATATGTTGGGAACTACAGACATTCACAGTGGCCTGAAGTCTCATCTCAAACACTCAGTTTAAAGTGTAATTATTCAACAGTGTGGAGCAGCTCCTTGCTCTCTTCCACGGCATTAAAAAGGCTAATATCACTGCTGCTGTCCTAATGGCGAGGTTGGTGGCCATGTAACTCATTACTATGTGCACACTGCAAGTCTCAGAGGATATTTCACCAGGAGGACCCACATATGATGTTATATTAACTGGCCGAGAGCATTTGGTTGCAAGTTTCCAAGTTTTTTGGCGAGTCCAGCTGCACTGTTCCGGTGACACGCATGCTAATCAGCGACGCCTCATCCTCTAGTCGTTCATTATGCACTTTTCAGCACAGCGTGTCCAGATTACTTCATTTGAAGGAAAACGCCAGCTGTCATGTTTTATGCATTCGCTTTTCACGTCGCTGCTGGAGAATCCAACCTGACTTGTGCTTCAGCTTTTATATTTCACAGCGTACAGGTTTCATACGTGCACTGCAGATGCTTAGGCCTTGATGGCACGCCAGCCGACCGACTAGTTTCCGTACAGCGGTGATGGAATATGACACCAGCGTGGCGTCTGGAAGGGAGCGTGTTCCAACTTTATCTCGTTGAAGCGATTGTGACATAACAGTTTTTTTCCTGAATGGTTAAAGCACAAATACTCTTTTGGGTCACTTAATATTTAAAAACAATACTGAAATATAATACAGAACGACAACAGGTGTCTTCAAATCTAAACGTTTGCTTGTTGTTTGCAAAAGGAAAATGAATAACTCGAAACACAAAGTGTCCCTGTTCTCTTCTTCAAATCAATAACTACATTCAGATGGTGAACGCTCCACATTTAAAGATACTGTTGTACTGCAGTGTAACACCTGGACAGGTCCTGCTCAGAGTAAAGTACATATAGTACTATATAATAGTTTCAGCATCGGCAGCAAAAATACTTCTGGTACTAAATCTTTTGTCAGGCTACACATTTTTGAATGATATATTTTTTGATTTAAGTTTGAAAGTTTTCTATGATTTTATTTTGTTAATGATGAAGAGTAACGTTTATTTTACTCACACTGAAGCATTTTAAAAAGCTCCTGTTTCGACATCAGTGGAAGAAGAATTGAGCTGTGTTCTGCTGTTTGAGACGGTAGTTTTGGGATGTAAACATGGTGTTGTTTGCAGGTGTATCACAGGTAGCTGTGCGGCTGTTGTCACTTTGCATGAATGAAAAGAGCGACTCCAAATCGACGTGTTTGTTTTCCACGAAATGAAACCAAACTGGTCGACGCTTCGGGGTTAAACTCAGAGACCTTTCTGAATGTGTCCAGACGCTAGTCACGTTTCAAAGAATAAGTAAACAAGCAGCTCAGGTCACAATAATAGTAAGAACGTTTTTCCAATATTAACATGCGTATGGAAGATCCTGTATCATGCAGTAACTCAGACTGAAGTCTTCACACGTGCACTTTGATTTTCTGCAACTCTTCTTACTTGGAATCATGAATCTGAAAAACCAGATTATGAGAAATATGTTCACACCACAAGGATGTGATTCCACTAAAAGTCAATCACTGATGATATTGATTTATCACCCAGCCATAAGAATGATCTCACACGCTGCATGAGCAGCACACAGCAGGACTGCATGAGAAACTGGACTATCAGTCGGAGTGCAGGGCAGCAACTCTCACGTACTCGATCTGTCTAATTGACTCAAATTTTCTGCCCTGAAATCCCAAACGGCCTCTGGAGCAAAACCTGCACACACGCACACACACACACGCACACACACACAGAGGCCCCCTGTCCCCTTCCCTTTCTCCTCCATAGCCCCGGCTTCATTAGCAGCGGTTTGCATCATCCCCGGTGAAAACGTCACATGTCATCAGTGACTCCATTCTTTACCACTTCCTGCGGTATAGACAGTGTAACCTTCAGAAACCTGCTGCCCGCAGTTTTACGTCTTAATTAGGAGCACTGTCAGAGGCGCCCAGCGCCCCTCGCCTCGATGCGAACGGACAGAGAGGGATGGAGACGGAGAGGGAGTGTGAAAGACGCAGAGGAGGACAAAGTCAGACACGAAGGCAGCAGACAAAGGCGGTGAGAGGGAAAGGAAGGAAAAGATGTACAATGGAGGGGAAAGAGAGCGGGGGAGGAGAGAGGGATGGAAGTTGGGACTGAGTGCAATAAAAGAGGAGTGTTTAGCAAAGTTTCATCCCAATTCTGATGCTGCTGTAAGCGACTCAGCGTCGTCCTGTGATGCAGAAAGAAACTCACACTAAAAGAAACGTCATCATTTGAATCGTTTGGATACTCGTGCCGACACGACAGCTGGAGTTTAGAACAGAACTGGTACTTTTTAAACACCTACTTATTAAATATTAAAACATTTTCTACAGAATCAGTTTTCATTTAACAAAAGAAGCCAAATCTTTTAAATGTTCAACGTCGTCCAACAGAAGAGTGTCATATTTAAGTGAGATGCAAATGTTGCAAAAAGATTAAACCGAACTTAACAAAACATTTAAAGGCCAAATGACGTCGTCGAAACAACGAAGAGGCCAGTTTCAAATGGCTTCAGGTGCTCCTGAAGTTTTCCCCCTGTGAGGTGGAAACTACTGTGTCTTCAACCGTCACGCTCGACTAAATGAATAAATAAATGTTTTTTAATGAAAGAAAATCGATTCTCATCTGGAGTTACTGAGAAAACATTTTCCTGCAGGTTATTTCAGCAGGAGAGGAGGAGGAGGAGGAGGAGGAGGAGGGTGGTTTGCGGTGGAAGACGAGCAGAAGAGAGAGAAGTTGTGTTGGCCACTCGCTCGGCGAGAACAGAGTGAAAATCCGGCTTAGCGGCGAAAACACTGGAGACGCTTGTGTCCTCAGTTTGGGGACAGCTGACGGGTTAACACTATTAAGACTGCAGAGAACACAGGACTGAATGTGCATCTGCGCTCCCAAACAGTGGGATTGAACAGCGCTCAGACACACGGACAGACGGACGGCAGAGAAGCACAGGGACGACTCAGGAACACAGATTCTTTCTGGGTTTTCTGCTGCTACACTCCATCTTCTTGGGAGTTCAGAAGCAAACACAGCTTTAAGATGAATTAAAGATTTTATCTGTTGAGAGAAGATCATCACAGTTTGCTCTGGTTCACTTTTAGATTAGATTTTCTGTCCTTTTTGTGTTTAATTTGCATTATTTTGCACTTATTTGTGCCCTGTACATCTCTAACCTCTAGAATAAAAGTCCATACTTCTGGACGCCTCCTGCGTGAATAACTGCGGCTGCGGTCCTCACAAACAGGGATATCTAATATAAATAAAACAACAAACAGTAAAGAGAAACTGGGTGGAAGCTGCTCCGGCGAGCTGCAGTACAGCCATGAAAAAAGCCATTAGAGCACTTAAGCATTAATTAAATCTGTATCATCATTACTCAGGATAATTGAAGGTTAGACAACCTATCAATTGTAAAAGATCACACTGTCATTAAGGTTAATAAGCTGTTTTATAAACTATCGTCATTAACATCAGATACATCTATTATAATGATAAACGACATATTGATAAAATAGGCGTCTTCTTGCAAGATGGCGTCCGGCGGCGTGGACGAGGCGAGACACGTGGGACGCTGCTCCAGTCTGCACTTCACTAACAGAAAATGGCCGTAATGAGGACATTTCATGAGGTGGGACAGGACAAAAAGAGACGACGACTACACCTGGAACCCCTTCAAGAATGTGTTCAATTAGCCGCTGTGCCGTTTTGCCAGCTATCGTCACATCTGCATCTTTTCTCTCAATCAATTATGAAACGCTGTTATTTATTCATGCGACACTCGGGCTGCAGTTGTGACAAATTCAACCCCTGGAATGAAAAGAAAAGCTTTCAGCAGCATCCTTAAAGAACACATCTGTTTACATCACAAGACACGCAGTGGAGAGTTGCACAGAGATGGTCTCCGGTAAATAAAACCCCCTTTTAACCGTGCGGCCGCGCAGCTGCTGATGCGTTTCTAACTGCTGTTTGTTTGTTTTCAGCCGCAGGACGTTAAAAGGAAATAGTTTGGTACTTTTTATTCCTTTTCTAAAGTCTAACTCCAGACAGAGAGACCAGACATGGAGAGTTTCACCTCTCAGTGCGGTCACAGCAAAAAATAAAAAGAAAGAACGAAAGAATCGGCGTCAAATACGAATTAAAAAACGACGACAGAGCTCGGGCCATTTGCATGCTGACGCTCATTAGCATAATTAAGCTCATGTTTAAAGGCCTGGCGTTGAAGGAGTTAACGAGGTGGAGCCAGTAATTGGACGAGGAGTGACCCTTTCGCAGCCGCTGACGGGGACGCGGCTAATTCACTTAAATGCTCACTAGAGGCCGATCCAAAAAGAGACAATTAGCATCTTGGGGTTCCCCACTGTTAAAAAGAGCTGATGTGTGATCCACAGTGTTACTCTGAAACACGAACTGGAAGAAAATCCTACTTCTTTTCCACATTTGAGCTGAATTAATCTGCTCTTCTTCTTCACTGATGTGTTTCCTGCAGAGTTTAACATCATGTTCAAAAAGAAAGGAAACGTATTATTAAGTGTTATTTCATGCAGAAAATGTATAATTAATGAGTGTGGGTCTCAAACTTCCCAGTGACACACACACACACACACACACACACACACACACACACACACACGAATAGAAGTTAGAGGTTTACAGAAGCCCCTTTAAAGTTTGTGAAACCGTGCAGCACAATAGAGTTGAGATTTATTAACTCTATTGCATTTTCTTTCATCTTTCCATTTCCACTTCCTTGTTTAATTCTAAATCTTGTATCTCTCGTGTTGCTTTGCTGCATCTTTGCACTTTTATATTGGGAATCTTTGTGCCTTGTTGTATTATTACACACTGAACAGGCGTGGTGTATGAAATGTGCTATACAAAGAAATGTGCCACACAGTGATGTAGCAGTATGGTTACATTTAATTAAATTTTTAAAGTAATATCGTAACACACAAGTCAGCATTTCCCCTCTCGGTGACCTGTAGGAGTTTTAGCAACAGGATGACGACAGCAGAGAGCGGGACGCAGGAGGAGGAGGAGGAGGAGGAGGAGGACATGAAGACGAGACTCAGGCCTGTAACCAGTGAATAGAGCCACATTAGTGACACTTCACTGCTCCGCTCACAATGGAGGAGAGAGGAGCAGTGGGGAGACGTTCAGGGCGTTTATGTTCTTACCACAACAAATAAAACAGGTTTCTTTTCACGATACGACCGCGTTTGAAAGATAATTCCATCTTAAGAAGAAAGAGAGAAGTGGAGGGACTTTTTGAAAGCTAACACAGGGTACGAAGGATTAAAAGAAATCTTCCAACACGCTGAACGTTCAGTTGGAGAACTACCATCTGAGGTTTAAATATTTATTCATGCGCACGTCTGCTATCGAATGCAAACATTTTAGAGCGGATCGTATTACATGTAGCTTCCTGCGAGGGCCCTTCACTACATATTAGCCGGCAGCGTCGCGTCGGTACATTCATGTATACAAAACAGGAGCCGGCTAATTGAATATTCACTGTGAACATATTCCCTACATAACATTACTCCCCGCTTCCATCCTTT
Organism: Nannoperca obscura; assembly: GCA_036024295.1. Classification (NCBI taxonomy): domain Eukaryota; kingdom Metazoa; phylum Chordata; class Actinopteri; order Centrarchiformes; family Percichthyidae; genus Nannoperca; species Nannoperca obscura. The sequence continues at coordinate 23,714 of JAVQJL010050489.1, forward strand.
TAAAAATTCAAATCGATGGGAGGAGATGAGGGGAGCATTAGAATACATTACTGCATTTATGTGTGATCCCCCCCCCCCATCCTCTATATGTCTGTCAGGAGGTGAGCGGAGGAGGAGGAGGAGGAGGAGGAGGAGGAGGGCAAAGTGCACGCGACAGAGCCGGCCTCGGCAAAGCTGACGTTAACAATAATGTAATTTAATTAAAGCCCAGATCCCAGCGCTCCTCGCCAAACGACGGGGCTTTGATTTTAATAGGTGATGAAGAAAAGACTCGGCACGCGGCGACACCGCCACCGCTCCAACCAGTCTGAGGGGTTCTGGGAAAAAAGGCACCGGCAGGACATCAGTTCAGATCGGATCAGGCTGAGAGGAGCAGGGGGTGGGGGGGGCAGCGGGTGCAGGTACCAGCCCCGGCCACCCAAACACAACAACACCAATCAGCTAATGGAGAGGAAAAGGGGAGCCCTGCAACCGGGGGAGGGGGGGTCAAAAACAACAACACTGCAAAATACTAGATTGAACCACAAACTACTTTTGGTTCAAGTGTTCAAAGTGGATTTCGCCACAAAATAAGATTTAAAGAAACGAGAAAAACAAAAACTAATCCAGAACTGAGCGAGAGGAGATCAGAGTCCGGATCTTCACATGAAGATAAATGACATTAAATCTGGAGGGATATTAAAATGTCTCGCAACAGCTTGTTTGGTTTTTTTGTTTGGGTTTTTTTTTTTGGGGGGGGGGGACTTGTTGCTTGAGAAACTTGTTTTTTTGTTTTTGTTGGAAATCCATGTCTGTTATTAACAATAATAATAATTTAAAAAATATATTTGTCTCTATTTAATGACCTCATAAGCATTGTGTAGGATGAAATGCTATGATTGTAAAAACAATGTTTTTATTTATTTATTTATGTATTATTATTGTTCTAGCACCTTAAAGATTGGCATTTTCTTAATTTCGTTGTACCTGTACAGTGACAATAAACTTAAAGCCTGGACAGTAAAACACACTGTGTGTGTATTAAATGTATAAAGTGTATAAAGAATATCTGTAGCTCTTTAAAATAAATCTTAACCACAAAACATAAGTGTTAAGAATTTAAGTTGTATACATTTCAGTGCATTCTCAAATTAAAATGCTTAAAATGGTTTGTTTTTAAAAGAAATAAACCTTTGAGACTTTGGATTCGGAGAAACGGAAAGAGACGTCTCACTAATTAATCATCTTCTCATTGTTTCTCTCTTTCTTCCACATTAGGCTACTTTTCACTTCACTCCTCCAACCAGCCGCCACCAAGAAAACACACACGCACACACACACACACCCCTGATTAGTAATCCTGTTACCAGCCAGGTCCCAGCCTGGACTTGCAGTGTGGGGGTACGGGGGAGGGGGGGTGGGGGGATTAACATGGCGGTCATTATCAAATTTACTACCAGTCATACAGACATCTGCCCTACTTTTCCTCGGTTAATGTAAAAAGAACTAATCTGGTTAAGAGAGCACGGGCGCGGCTCATAAATCGGCGGCGCTCTCCGCCACAGTTAAAGCTGTCACTTCTCTTGTGGGGGAGCGGCGGCTGAATGGAGCTGTCAGCTGGCTACTTGTTAGGGCTAACAAGGCCGTCCACTGATAGGACTAATGAGGCCCTGGGCTCGCCGCTACCCCGCACAGCCCACCACCACCACCACAACCACCGCTGCATTATGTGCTTTATAATGTATAAAGAGCTCCGAGGTACGAGAAAGAACACAGATAAATGCACAGGAACAACACTCACATTTCTTTGCATAATATCAGATTAAATGTCTTTACTGTGGGTTTGCAGAGGTGCACACGTGTGGAATAAAATAATGAACATAAAAAAATTATCTGTCTGTTTTTAAAAATGTGTTAAAAGCTTAAAACTCTAAACTAAACCACTAACTCTCCTCTGAAATCCATTTCAAACGATTATTTTTATTATTTTGTATGTGCATTATTGTATCCTACGATTAAATCTGTTTCGATTCAGAGAATAATTCAGTAGTGTTTGGCACATTCTATACATTTAGACGTTTTAGTAAACATCTATTTTATTAGGGTGTCCCACATTATGTCCTCTGTGATTGTATTTTAACGGTTTTGTGAATAGTAATAAAGTGTTTTAGTCTCATTTTGTAAAGAAAAAACCTCACTTGTGTAAAATGTTTTGCTCGTTTGACGAATTTTCATTTGAAGATTTTAGCATCTTGAAAAACCAACAGTATAAAAGAGATCACTGACACCTGAGCGGTTTGAGAGGAACTCATGAGACACACTGATATTCTCTGAGTTTCCATGTGAAGGACTTCCTCTGTGGACAGAAGAGTGACCAAACCCTGCAGGTGTCTTCGTGTCTTCCTCACGGAGATAAACAGGGGTTAAATGTCAAGTGTGAGTAACGTCTGATTGTTATTTTGAGCTCTGTTTTTCAGACTCAACTCCAGCCTTTCCTCGTGAAGCCTCGTCTCCTCTCCCAACGCTTCATTATTTGTGACGCTCTGGTTTAATTCCAATTACCCTTGTTAATTAGGAAATGTCATGCTCTCTGATCTAGGGGTGCGTTTCTAGTTAATGTCATTTGCCAGGTTGTTTACTTTCCATTAAAGCCTTTTATTGTGAAATGAGGTGCAATGAGGTATTTATCTGTGATGTCAACGTGTAGAAGTGCTCCCGCATGCACTGCCCTGTGTTTATTCTGCATTAGTGCTACTCTCAACTCTTTCTTTAGGCATGTATTAGTACCATATTAGCATAATGTCTTTTCAGACGTTTAGGTACCAAATTATTCCTTCCAACGGCTGTGGAGGGAACAAAACGAGGGCCTTCTGCATCCAAACCTTCGAGGATGTGTCATCTTTTATTTTAACACTGAATTGTGCAGTCTGACGGCCTTTATTATCTTCAAGAAAGATGTTCTCACCATATTCAGCGTGGCATTGTGATGCGGCACGATGAAAAGCAACAACCGGGAAGCGTGAAAGGATGAGTGTGTGTGCATCTGTTTACGTTTTCTGTTTTAACAATGCCAAGAGAAATGTTTGCTCTGCTTTACATACTGAGATCAAGTGACAAAAGATGCACAGAAAGAAGCTGCTAAACACATCCTGTATGTAGAAGACAGTCTGTTGCACGACTGACTGCAGAGCACAGTGGACGATTTTCAGCATCATCCATTCTCACTGTCTTTTTAGAATTTGGTGCCATTTCATCTCCTGTGTTATCTAAATGGGTCATTGTGTCTGATTGGATCCTTTCCATGCGACCACAGCCTGCTGCCCCAGTACATACTGATACACCAGTGCAACCAGTGTGGCAGCCAGTTTACTGCTGATCCTATAGCATGGCTACAGTCCAACATGTAAATCTGTATTTAAATCTGATGCAGTGAGTTGGGTTTATTATGTAGTCAGACAGATGCACCAGATGGATGAATGGATGGATGGAAGGATGCTCTTTAAACGTCCGATATGTTGCCTTTCTAAAAGCCCTACATGTAGAATTGATATCATCGTTGTGGGGTTTTTTTAAATGGCATATGTTTTGCTTGTAGAATCAGTGGTGCCCATTCATTGTGGGATGGTTTAAACGTCCTTGTTCCGCTGCCACATGAACTGGGATATCTTGGTGAAAACTGGGCTTATTAGAATTTAAATATTTATACCAGTTATGTTGCAAGTTCAGTGCATTCAGTCCATAATAAATCCAAACTGCAGTTTACATTTTAAGACAAACCTCCTACTTTCGACTAAGTCACTGATTTTAGTTAAAGCCTGTGCAGGAATACGATTACGTGAAATGCAAAGAAAGTTTCAAAGTTTCAGGTCTCTCAAATGTACTTATGTTTTATTATCATTATTTTAGTTTTGTGATGTTCACATGCAACTCATTGAAGCTGCTTTGGTGCTACAGAGATGCTGTGACATCCTGCTGAGGCTGCTCAAGTTTAAACCAAAAAAGACAAATAATTCAAACTTTCTACTTTTGCATAACCGGTTTTATAACTTCGACATAACAACTGGATGGATTACAAATCCGAACAGAAATGAATGAGTGGAAATCAATGGCACAAATGGTACAAAACCAGTGACATTGCTCCTGAAAGACTGCATTTCCCAGGATCCTCCTCAGGTCTCGTTACAAAGATGATGTCTCTGTGGCTTTTCTGAAAATGATCAAACATATTGGACACCATCCCCCCCCTCCCGCCATCAGCCGCTCACTCCTCTACCATCTGCCATTGAGAGAAACTCGGAGAGAAACTTGAGCTCCATTTGCGCTGGAAGAACATTTCTTACAAAACGTGACCCGGTGGCTCACAATGTAAAAATGCAGCGTAGAGGCCAGAGAGAGGCTGCCAAGCCTCTCAGACACAGTCGTGTTTGTTTACAGTAATTACGCTCATGTCATAACTCTTGAAATGAATGTGGTAATTTCTGATGACTTACTGATGTTAAAATGCTACATGCAGCACCTTCATGCCAGTCAAATATTGAGACTGAAAAGCTATCTCCGTCCAATTCACAGTCTAATGTTTCACACGGCTCCATTTCCATGCAGACAGTCACCTCGCAGCCTCCTAATTGAGCCCTGAGAAACCGGCACGTCACCGAGCTGCTGAGGAAGGACAAAATAAACCCATGCATGTATTGCCGTGACCTCCAAGGACAGCTCTGCCGTGCCATGCCGTGCCATGCCAGGCAAGCAGACTGTCACCTCTACCCTCGCTGGCCCTCGGCTTATGCCAGCCTTGTCCTCGTCTATTTTTTTTACACCTCCCTTTTACATCCACCCCTTTCTCTCTCTCTCTCCTCCCTCCATCCAGAGCAGGTCCGTGGAGTCCCTCTGCTCACAGTCACTTAATTAAACGCTCCCACGGTACCGTCTACAACGTGACCGGCGGCCGTTCAATTAAGACGCTGTCACAGCCGAGGGAAGAGAGGAGGAAGAGGAGACACGGAGAGGTGGGAAGCTGCCGATACGACTGCAGTCTACTGCTTCACCTGTACGGTTTCTTAGAGTGTGTGTTACTCCTAAATCCAATCTTTTCTTTATTCCTTCTTGATGTGAAAAGGTCTTCCCATCCTTCATAATAAAAATATTAATAACTGTATCGCCTTGGGAATACTTTGTTGGCTCTAATATTCAAGTAAGTCTGGTTATTTCATGTAGTTTATAAAATGTCACAAAATAATCTGTATTATAGGCACAATAAGTAATACATGCATATCTTCAGACTGCTTGTTTTTCCTCAAACAGTTTAAACTTCAAAATGCATCGACATGAATAAGAGAAAAGCAGCAAATGTTCCTATTTGAGAAGCTGCATTTATGTCAATTAAAGATGTGTCAATTATTAAAATCAACAACATTGTTTCAGCACTATATCAGAGCTGCATCTTTAAATCCTGCAGCCCCCCCCCCCCACACTCATCTGCTGTATTGCACAGGAAGATTATGTACATGTAAACATGTTCTTGATGACTTTGTTAATGTAAAAGAACTAACAGTATGAGGTCACATGTGATAGAGAGGAGAGCTGGAGAGAGAGGTGGAAGGATTTGTGCTAAAATGACTCCTTGTGGGAGGAGACACCCTGCTTCTTCACTAACCCCACCTCCTCATCTCAGGTTTCCAGATTCGAGAAGAAACTGTCCCCCCCACAATAGAAATGATAGAAATGTATTTCATAAACTCCAACGGCAAATATGCTTTAGCAGCAGCATCCAGGTCCATCAGATAAGAGCATTAACCTCCGCACACACCAGCACTCTCAGCCCACTCGTCCCCCTGGTGAGGAACAGATGAGAGCACGAGGAACAAATGGAAATCCACACGGACTCACAAGAACTCTCAACGCCTCCTCTCGGTTTCTGGCTCGCACGACTCTGGTGTCGTCTTCTGTAGGAGGACGCAGCAGAGGGTTTAATGTAAACGCTCACTCATTGCACACCTTGTCTGGACATTTTGGAACCAGCTGCTTTTAAAAAACAATACCTAGAGTGTGAGTGTGCTGCTGTGTGTGTGTGTGGGGGGGGGGGGGGGGGGGGGGGACGGTGGTAA
>JAVQJL010050494.1:0-11784 GCA_036024295.1 Nannoperca obscura
CGCCCCGCGCCCCCGCCCCCCCCCCCCCCCCCCCCCCCCCCCCCCCCCCCCCCCGGGGCAGGGAGCAGCTGCCCTGCATCCCGCCGGGCTCAGGCTGACCTCCTTTTTTATTTTTTACATCACTAAACTGGAGGCTTGACAAGCCGTATATGCGAGCACAGAGGGGCTTTTGATTTGGATGAGGGGAGAAAAGTAGAATATGAGCCAGAAATGACGAGTCAGGCAGGATTTCGGGTACAGCCGTATAGATAAATTGACGAGAAAAAAAACACGTATCTTATCGTGTCTGTTGTGATCCATCATATTACACCGGGACTGCTGAAACCGCTTTCCCCTTTAATACGGACTTCCATCCACATTTATTCAATCACATTTTGTCCATCTTTGCACCACATCCTCCTATTAGAAATATCAACATGTGCATTCAATCCCGCAATCATTCACACAATAAGCGAGTATTTACGTTTTGATTGTATCCAGTAATAATCACTTAGAGGGGTGTGAAACGGCTCTATGGGAGTTTAGTAACCGCTGGGCCCATGAGCTTCATTGTGTGGACGCCACTGTGCAGTTCCACTGTCGGACGGTAGGGGCCGCTGCTCGTTTCCTTCTGCGAGCCAGGAGGAGGAAGCCGCCTACATGGGCTTCACAACGTGCTTACACTGAAATTGATAACAAACAAATAATAATAAAATAAATGCAACAAATATGAAATCACAGCAGGAAATTAAGGTAATTATGACAAAATAAAAGGAAAGAATGTTGCATTTTATTTTCGGGTCTTTTTGGTCTTTTTTAAGCGGTGTGAGTCATTCCTGTTGAGTTTATTGTCATGTTTACATGTAATGCCTGGATGGATTTTCTTCTTTTGCAGGGTGAAGGAGGACAGTGACGCTGACTTCCAGATCTCCTTTAAAGGCCGCTTTATTTGAAGGTGATTCCTCCCCGTTTTCATTAATCTGCTGTGGCCAGTGGAAGCTCACATCCCCGCCTTGCTCTCAGGACGCACAAGTCTGCAAGAGCTGCACGCGCAGTGTCTCAACATCACATCAGTAATCAAACAGATCCCAGAACAAAAAAAATATTCTTTGCCTTTGTCGCATTTGAGGGAGAAATTTAATTACAACCGCGGGTGTATGCAGGCATTGAAAAAAAAATACCAGGCGACAAATGAATATACAGAGCAAATGACAAAACATGAGGGGGAATAACTGACAGATGAAAAGACAGAGGATGTGCAGCTAACAGGCAAAACGCGCCGGTACAAAGCCACGCACACCTTTGAGAGCAAGAGTTTGTTTTATTGCACTTCTCCCGGGTTGCACCTCCTGTCGATTTGCAGAGAAAGAAGGGGGGATAAGTGAACATGCCCTGTTTAAGAAACAAACATGCAGATTAGATGGGATTCTGACAACACACACACACACACACACACACACACACAGGCTTCATGTCCCACAGCTCATATCTCAACAATGAAAAACAGAAGGATGGAAAAAATCCACTCAGCGCGGTTGACAACGCTTACCGTCATTCTACAAAAAGTAAATGCAAATAATGAGGTGGCATCTGGAAATAAATAGTGGAAGTTAAGACAAACTGATACCAACTCTGGTCCGCTTAAGACCCAATGGGTGGCACAAAAAATCTTTATTTAGACGTTTCAAGGGACAGACACAAATATAATATAATATAATATAATATATATGCACACACTGTGAGAAACGTGAATTTGACGGATTTGGTACACACGTATTTTTTTTATCTCTAAAATAGAAATTAAACCCCAAAAGTCTGTCTTCATATAGAGTGACGCACAGTGGATTTGGGCGTAGCCAGCAGGAAGCCTTTCTAAAGAAGAAAAAAAATCAGACCTTACAAAGCATGTGTAACATTTACTTCAAGTGCAGGGAGTTGTCACCTGTGTTATGTGGTACCAGGCTACATGTCAGCACTCACAGCCTCCACTCACTCACTCACTCACCTTCGGGGATGCTGCTCCGCTGTGGACTGCCACAACAGGCCTATACAGCAGCTTATACACTGACTAAACACACCCACTCACCTTACACACACCTTCTTCTAGCAGCTGGACCGACTCTTCAGGCCTGGATGAAGATGTGATATATTTCAAAGAGGGAACATATATACAAAATTAACCAATTAACTCATTTATAATGTGGATTATGCGTGTAATCATCTACTGGCGGTTAATCAATCCAAAAAAATCTATATATCGCACCAGATGCGACTTACTTTTGAAAGACAAAAAACAAACAAAAAACTACCTTTTATATTTAAAATATAGTATAACTAATCAATGTACAATAATAGAAATAATGTGTACAAAAAATGATGTTGCGCTATAAGGCACGCGTTTTATTGCATAGAGGCTTGTTTCTGTGGGTGTGTATTGAAGAACACTGATGCATAATAACTGCTTCACCATGTTAACAACTATATTACATACAGTATCAAACACATAATAATAAATGAATAAATAGCTTAGCCTATCTATTTTTAAATAGTTTCCTTTTTCTTTTACGGACCTTAATACGTCACGTGACGCTTATTTTGATGGTGACGTTTAAATCCAGGAAATCCAGATAATGGCAGAGTTTTGGAGGTTAGTTTACACACATAAAAAAAAGCCTTAAAGTACAATTTGAAACCAGACACAAAACCTTTATTGCGGCTGCTGATGCAGGCTGATTAATCCGATAATACCGCGATAATTTGCAAAGTTGGAGGCAGGAAGTCATGGGAAAACTGACTAAGTGAGGACGCGCTCAGGCTGCGGGTGTCTGGATGGATTTCTTCACGTGGACGTCGCCTGGAGCTTCAGATTGAATGAAGAAGGCATCAGATCAGCAGAAGGTAAATCAACTGTCCCCACATAACACGAACACTGATATAGAACATTCTAATGATACTGTGTAAAGGGCTTTTTCACTCTGAATAATCAAGGGCTACAACTTCCTACATAGCTTTCTTCGAGGCCATTGGTTCCCAACCCGGGGAGGGTCATGAACTAAGAGGAAAAAAGAAAACACACATATCTGCTACACATAATTACATGTTTTGTAATTTTTTTTCTAAACTGCTGGATACTTTTCAGGCCTAATCAATCTTAGAAGCCAAAGTCCCTCTCAAGTTGATCTGCTCACATGTCACAGACATATGAAACTGCAGACAAGGGGTCACAAAAACACACTGATTCATTTTAAAGTCCCCCTCCCTGCAAAAATGTGTTTGGTGTACTGTTGATTCACTTGTTTCACCTTCACTGTGCAGAATGATGTGTGTGCAGAGTTTGACACTAGCTGTTTTCACATTCATCTGCCGAGGAGGGAAAGTTCCTCTGGGTCTCACCTTAAATCTGACTTTAAGATGTGTACGTACGAGTAGGATTTTGTGACATCACAACTAGTTTGAGCCAATCGTGGTCCAAAACAACTGTGATGTGGAAACCTGAAGCCTCCAGCACCCAAATTAACTTTACGGCAGAAACTTTTGAAATGAAATAATATGAATATATAATAATATATATAATATTCACATATTTTGGATTTTTCAATAAAGTAGATAGAAAATATGTTTTAAAGGACTTATTAATTTAACTCTTTTTGTGGAAAAACAATACCAGACAAAATGTGAAGTATTTTTTGCATATCCTAAAACGTGTCTGGAGATGATCTTTAAGTGGTCATAAGCCAAAAAGTCCTAGTCTGAGCTATAACACATTAGAGAATAACATGCATGTAACTATTGCCGTTCTGTAATAAGAATGTGAGCTTCTCTAAATTAACAGTTTGCTTTCTTGCACCCTAGTAAACCACTAACGAAGCTCCCCGAACAATCAGAATGCTTTCCTTCTAACCTGTAGACCAGTGTGAAGTAATCGTTATACTACTTTAAATGCTCTTAATTTTTTTGCCGAATTTCCCACTCTCTGAACTGTAACAGTACGTCATGGCGGCGCCCCCACAGGCCTCAACGTTGCGTGCTGCTGTGCGTCAAATCTCCCTGGCAGCCTCATTATTCCATTCTCCTCCACTATCCAAGGTTGATCTAATCACCAGATCAACAAGCGGGATGTGTGAGAGAACAAATAATGGAGACAAAATGAACAAATGATTAGTATGCTGTGAAAAGTACAATACGTTTCTTATTTAGCATTTAGATAACTATCTATCCTGAGGAGCAAGCTTCAAAGTTGAACTCAGTTTAGGCGAGGGGGATTAATTCTCTCTGCTGCATGCTTCATTGAATCTCTCATTACCAAACTTTGTCTGTATTGATGTTAGATTTGATTGAAGATTAGAGCATTTAGCAAATCTTGCTTTTCCGCATGTATCAGGCTTTTTCAAGCGCGGCACACCGCTCGCTGGTCAATACCCTCACTTTTATCCAGTGTCTGCTTCATTTAAACTTAATCAACTCCATCAATGAACTGGAACAGCGAAACGTCCCCTGGAACAATAGCTTTTGTTGGATAATGCTTTGGTCTTATTCCCAACTGGGTGGCGATAAACCTAAAATTACACTATGATGAACTATTTCAATCAATATGATAATGGAAATTGGCTTGGGTGACTCTTTGCAGGGCTTAAGGAGGCAGGCTAAAGCCTATGTGACATTAATACATCTCCATGCTCTCTCCCTGCTGTTGCAACCCCCTACCTCACTTTATTGTCCCATCTTTTCAGTGACATTGACTACACCATATTGCAAAGCGCCTGGTAGTTTAATGATCTATCTGCACCAGGGAATGCTTGTGCCGCAATGGATGCACAAGCTGACGGTCTCATGCATTGTTTTCCAACTAAATTATAGGCTCTATACTTTGTTTCCTGTAGTGGTTCAGCGGGGTGTAGATCAATCATTGATGGCACTGTTGTAAAGCAGCTACAGCGTGACTTTTGCTGCTCATTTGGACATTTTGTCCTTGTGTGGGATCCAGCGCCTGTTATAGGCTACAGTTCATCATATTTATACTGCTACCAAAAGACCAATTTCACAAGCCTTAGCAAGGAAAACGCATGCGTCCCCATCTGTTGCATACTAATAAATATGCCACCTTCTGGGACAATCCAGGAGTGATCACGATGATCAACTGCCAAGTGATATAACTTACCATAAACCTGTTTATTTCCTCAGCCAATAATTGTCAAATTTATTTCAGCATCTATTATCATTTTCTGAAGTGATTTATAAAACCGTCTGAGTTGTTTTCCTCCGCACCTTTCAGAGTCATTTCATTATCATTTCTGAAGCCAGTGTTGGCACACGGTGCGAGATGGATTCCTTTGTGCTGTTTTTCGCAGAGCTGAGCAGTTATTACTGGAGCTGAAAGTCACAGCTGTCCTTTGGCAGGCAGGCAGGCAGTCACTGATCAGCTTCATCTATCAATGACATGCACCGATGGAGCCATTGTGTTTTAACAGTCACATTTTACAAAGATTTGTAATTGTAATTAAAACATCAGCATTTAAACAGAAGGAATATCATCACCAGTAGATATTAAGTTTCAGTAAGTTACCATTTAATACACAGATTCAACTAGGATGTGTTTTGTGGAAACTGTAAAATGCAGCGAGAACTTGGACATGTCAGTCACAGTTTACCTAAAAAAACAAACTCACCAAATGGTAAGAAATCCTTTTTAAATTCCACAATTAAATAACAGCTATATTGTAGCAGTACTAGAGATTAAAACACTAATCTCATTTATACATATTTGTGAAATTGTGATGAAAATTTCCAAGTTACTGAGACAGCGATGCCCATTTGCTACAGATCGTATACTTTACATCTCTGCTGATCATTTCCCACGGTTTGTGTTTACTTAATGTTTTTCCTAATATCCTAAGCAATATTTTTATATTAACAATAGAAAAATGACGTGAAAGATGTCGCTTGTATAGTTACAAAACAACAGAAAATGATCACCTGACTTTGCAGTTCCTGTGAGCTCTAAGGAGCATTTCAGTCTCTTTCGGCTCATTGTTTTGGTTTTACAGCCCAAAAATGTACTGTTTTGGTTCAGTCTTACTGAAAGCAATTTGTTTGCTAAAGAAACTGCCATATCAACTTTATAAGGGTGATAATGTTAATGTGTTTACAGCTTGCTCCGCTGCATCCAAGTGGCAAAAAAAATCTATGAATGCAGGTTTAATAATATAAATGAGTCTACAACCTTGATGTTCAGAAGAGTAGTATTATACTGAATGTCTAGTGTGAGTTGAAATTCGTGCAGTAGTTCTACAGTTTATCAGAAGATGTGTTACTGGCAGTCGTGTGTGCAGGTTTCAATTTCCACCAGTCATAAAAGCAGCTGATTCATACATTAGTTCTCTCTGGCCTCAGGTGTTGATTAGTGACATACGTTGCTGTGGAGTTTGGATAAAATAAAAATAGCCCTTGCTAATGATTTTTTGTTGTTGTTTGAATAACCAATTCATATATTTCTTTAGATTCATTTGGTCTACAACATGTCAAAAAATAGAAAAAATAGCCAATACACGTTCAAAGGGCCCAATTTTGACACCTTCAAATTGCGTTGTTGTCTACGGTAAAAGGTATTCTATTTACAATGTTTATAGAACAGTGAAAAACAGCCAATTCTCACATTTGAGAAGCTGCAGAGAATGATGAATCAGTTATCAGATTGTTGTTGATTGATTTTCTGTGGACACCACTGCTCTGTGTGTCAGGTTAGAGTCCTTCTTTGCAATAGTAAATGTGAAGCCTTTAAGTATTTATCCACAGTCTAATTAAAGCTACTTTTACCTGAGGACAGTTCATGACAGAGATGGATACTCCCTGCCTCTGTAACCTCTCGCCTCCTGCAGCAGCCAGTGTCAATTAGCCTGTCCTGCATCTTAGCTGAGTGAAGCTGCTTCCATGTCACCGTAATCCAGCTAACATGAAACACCAGATGTGTCGTTTGACACTTTTGAATATGTTGTTTGCCTTTGTTTCCATGTTTTACTCCCAGTGCTGGAAATGATTTGAGAGGACAGACATGCACAACAGATACAGCACCTTCAACATCAAAGGCCCGCATCGCAGTATTGGTAACAGTGTGTGTGTGTGTCTGTGTTTCTTCTGTAACTCTGCACACGTTCATACACATCCGTGTAGCTGCTGTTAGCTTGCGTGCACGTAAGTGTGTCTGCCATAGGAAAGCATCCGAGACAGCCCAGAATATAAAAATGTACAGGCCTTTTTCCTGCTTTGTCTGTCTTCTTTCCCATTCTCTTAGGTGAATGGGGCCTGAGTGATAGACCCAGAACCTTTCATCTCACCCAGTGAGTGTAAATAGCTGTCATGTTTGATTGACAGTCTGACGTGCACATGTGAGGCCCTGGAAGAGAGGAAGAGATTCAATGAGAACACGGTGCATGATGGTTCTCCTGTCTTCAAACCAAAGATGTAATGAATGAGTAATTACACAAAAACCAACAGTGTTCTACGTATTCTCAGATGAGATTTCTCTGAGTTTATGCAGAGACATTTGCATAAATTCCATAACAGCTTATACTGTACGGGATTGGACCCACATTGTTGGCTTGAAATTGTATCATATTAATACAAATCTTAAAATTTCATAATTACTAAGCAGGATGATTTCAACAACTGGCTGTATGTTCAACGTATAAGTACATAAAATCAATACTTTCTTTCTGAAATACCATTACCCATTCACTTTGCAGTATAGCTCCACTCAGCTTGTAGAGCTGTGGAGCCCCTGGAGCACAATTAAGATTAAAGTAACATATAATAATTTTTAACAATGATATGAAATCTGTTATACCAAGCATATTTACATTATGAAATCATGCTTTATTACATTCAAACTGAAAGTAATGATGATTCTATGAAATGTCCTAACAATAAACAGATGAGACACATCTAAATAGCAAACTGCATGCTGCATATAGGTACATAAAGGAAGCATTCAGCTGAGTTGTTGTGAGGTAGAAAACAGACTAGATTCTTTATAGTAGACACATTTTCAGTTGTTTTGTCTTAACCACTTGTGTGGATTGCTATGAAAGTTTATACAGAGATCCATGGTTCCCAGAGGATGTATCATAAAGACTTTAGTGATCACCTGACCTTTCCTCCTTCCACAAGTTTGCCATTTTTGGTTTTATCATACACAAGTAAGGCCTCACAGAGTTGCTAGCATGGCTGAGAGTCCTGTTTATACATAGCCCCACAATTTTAGAAGAACAGAGCGTTATTGCACAAGTTAACACAAACTTAAATAAAGTGACTATGTTTAATATTTGATAACAAATCCTTAACAGAAGCATACGTACATTAGCAGATAGTTGGTATCTTTCCGGTGATGCTCTGAATTAACTCCTTTGTTTCCCTTTCTGTATGACGAACATCACTGTCCTGCTGCATCGTTCTGAAATCGGGAGACTGTGTATAAGAGGGCGGGGAGTCCTACCCTACTACCTTCAAACACACTCAAGTCAACACTTGAGCTCTATAGTTGTTGTTTCTTTTCTGATCCAGTGTGCTGGAGTACGACACTGACACAACAATGTACCACTGTCCAAGTACGTATGGACAGCACTCTGTATGCTTTAGATGCATACCCTATTTTTGATATAATTTATTTAGTATACATTATGCAGGGAGCACTGTGATGGCTGTGTGGCTTGACACATATTCCTTTGTTTGGTTTCAGAATGGTAACACTGATGTATTTTGCAATGGGCTTTTGCTTTGATTTAATAACCAAACAAAGCATATCACTCTCATCTGCACTCCAGTGGGCTGGAACTGGCGAGAAAGAAACAGTTTAACTAAAGAGAATATATGCATCAAATGAAAAGCAGATGAAAAAATATGCAATTATGTTCCTGATTGGGTTAAGTATTTCTCTGCCAGCACATGCCAGCTAACACTAGAACCTGTCCCAAATGGGCGGCTTCCAGGCCTGGGCAAAGCCCCAGAAAACATGACATCGGAACGGTACCATCTCCGTTTCCTCAGATCCACGGCCAGTGCGTTCCCCTCTTCTCTTTACTACTTTCAGCCTCTCTCTGCGTCCCAGATAATGGAGCTCAGCTTCTGTCTGCCAAAGGGTCCGTGGCTACCCGGGAGTAATGACCTAAGGGGGTACTTTGTGACAACCAGGGTATAATAATGCCTCCAGCCACGGACAAAGCAGACCCATGGGGTCAATTTTTAAATACTTTTATGTTTTTCACCGAGGGTAAGAGTAATTTATTTTTATTGTAGGCCATATACCACGTATACAAGAAACAACACATTTATTCCAAACATCAGGGGATATAAAGTGTGGTTAATTTTATTTCAACAAAATGTGGTTAAGTTTTGATAGGACCATGCTAGTGCTGACCTATCACTTTTGATGAAACATCTACCACTTTTCAACAGAATTTATTCGGCAAATGTCTGTAGGCTGTAGTCCCTCAGATCAAAATAGTGTTATTGAGGCACGCAAGGGAGTATGGAATCACCTGCGAATGAAAGGCTTCTTCTAATAGGTTAATTGTAACAAAAGCACAGGGTCTTGCCCCATTGAACAGAAGAGGATTGTGGAACACAGGCCTGTGGAAATGATGTCAAGCAATGTGCTTCCTGCTCTCCCCTGCAGGGCCAGAGTTTGTCTGTCAGCAGTTAAATGCTTACCTCCTGCCCCTCCCCTAACACTCAACAATCAATTTACCTCCTCGGGGTCTATGAACCCAAAGATTTGACCTTGCAGACTAAAGCTTTGTTTCCCCCCTCATCTCTCAAACCTCAACGCGTTCTTATTAGAACACAGAAGAAATGGATTTTGAAGTTGTTTTTTCTACAGAAAGAGCAGATATAACCAAATAATTCTGTGGACAAAACCACAGGAATTAATTTAGTGAATAAGAATTTCCATACAATCAGTTTTGTCAAGAAGATAAAGGGAGAAGTCAAGGGAAAAACATCTAGCTCTGCCCTGCACATAATAAAACCACAACATATCTTTTGACAGTTTGGTTTCAGTACAAATTAAATAAACAAGATATAATGTGTTAATTGGCGAGATTTAGAGCTGCTAGTTAAATATACATACATATTTTGTTACCTTTGGGCAGAGCAAGGCTAGCTGTTTCCCTCTATTCCAGTCTATCTGCTAAGCTAACTGTCTCCTGACTAAGTGCATATTTAGTGTATAGATAATCAATCATGTAACTCTCAACAATTTCCCAAAGTGTCAAACTATTTCTGGATTGTAAAAGTAGTACATCGCAGCTTACACGCTTTTGTTTTGGCAGGTTGTGCAGGACCATGGAAACCATTCATGAAAGATGTCACTACTGAGTCCTACTTCTCCATAGCCTGATAACCAGGTATATTTACAATGAATATACAGTATACTTAATAGAAAAACAAAGCCAGTCCCTGATGAATGACTACTGTGTTGTAGGTACATTCATAGGACATAAATTAATGTATTTAATTTAGAAAAACATGTATCAAAACAGAATAGCAGTTTTTAGTACTATATATATTTTACAGTTGATTTACTTTTGTGTTGATGGGTACACAGCCCGAGGATGTCTCTGTGTCAATCAAAGACTTCAAATCTCAAGATTTATTCAATCCCCCAACCATTTGTACAGTAACCAATGGTGAGGTCTCACACCCAGCAAGGTGCTAACTAATTGGGCATACTGGGAATAAAAAAAAAAATGGAAAAGCAGCACCTTTTTCTCTTATGTGATATTTATTGAAATGGCTGATGGTTACAGAGCTTTCTTTAGGCTGTGTGAGGAGGTCTTTGTAGTGAAGCATCATCTATTTTAAGAGATTATCTTTTCATTGTTTTTGCTTTTCAGTTTGTGGTGTTTTAGTTTACAGCAGAAAGAGGTGCACAAGAAATAGTGTGAGAGAAGGAAATTATATGCAATGCAAACATATAGACACGTATAGAACCTGGGTTCAAATTACTTCACTTTACTTACTGATCCCAAATAGTGAGTTGGGATGAATTACATTTTTATAGCCCATCTCATCATCTATTGAAAGGATTATCATGGAATTTTTTACGGACGTTCATAGTCCCCAGAGGATGAATCCTCGCCGTACTATATCTAGCGCCACCGGCAGTTCAAAGTTTCAGCTATCCAGTAAAATATATCAACATATTTACTTGATGGACTGGCACACATTGGATTTTGTACAAGCCTTCATGGTTGTCAGAGGATGAATCCGCAATGACTGCTGATCTGAATGACTTTTCCTCCACCATGAGTTTGACATTTTTTTTGTGAAATGTCAAGACAACTATCTGATGTATTGCCACGACATTTTGTACAGACATAGCAAGGACCCTGCAGGATGAATAGTAATAACTTTTGTGATTCTGTGACTTTTCATATAGCGCCATCATCAGGTCAAAATTTGAATGTGCTAAAAACTATTGACATTCTCATCAGCCTCAGCTGTACTTTGTGTGTAGTGCTAATTAGCAAAGGTTAGCAAACATCACACCTGTTAAACATCAGCGGGTTAGCTTTGTGAAAATGTTAGCATGCTAACATTAGCATTTAGCTCAAAGCACTTTTGAGCTGACATACAGTCTAACAAAGCATGACTTTCTCATTTAATTAAATCATGACTTTCAAAAAGAAGAATTTAATATATATACACTACCGTTCAAAAGTTTGGGGTCACATTGAAATGTCCTTATTTTTGAAGGAAAAGCACTGTACTTTTCAATGAAGATGACTTTAAACTAGTCTTAACTTTAAAGAA